>CAJNDV010032463.1:29176-39825 GCA_905221635.1 Symbiodinium sp. CCMP2456 | reverse complement strand
GTAGTAGTAGTAGTAGTAGCATTAGTGGTTGTAGTAGTAGTAGTAGCAGCAGCAGCAGCAGCAGTAGCAGCTCTTCACAAAAGGCCGACCTCAGGTTTGGGCGGGGGAGACTAGCACTTCAGGCTTCTTTTGCACAAGCCTTCTCGACCCTGACCCATGGTGTCCCAGGACGCGAGTACAGATTGTTGAATGCTCCGGAGAAGATCTTCCATCGTGTGAGGTTCATGCATGGTTAGTGGCGACGGCTTGTTCTGGGCTTGAAACAAAAAGGAAGAAGCACACCAGCAGCAAGATTATTGCAAGTGCGAGTGGCGGTGTGCTGCTGCAGAACACGTAGCATTAGCAGGCAAGTGAGACACTGATTACTGGTCATCACAGTAAAGTCAGGAATTGACTTGGCAATTGGAAATCTGAACATTGTTGCCATCTGTCTGTGTGGCTTCCCTGTGTGGGTTCACAAAACACTGAACGAGTCCCTCCTGATTCACTTGGCCTTCGCCCCGGCTTCCAGCATCGTCAGCAGTGGGTGCTGAGGCCAGCTTGGCGCTCCCTCGCAGCCAGGGGGCCCCAAGGCATGTCGTTCACTTCCATCTAACATAGGGGCCTTAATAATTAGAATAGGGTTTTGGGGTCCTGTAAAGCTCAGGCTTGGGGTGTTGCACGGCTTTGAGATCGCTCGGTTTGTGGGGCTACGACACTACCTTTTCAAAACCTTGCGGTCCTTCAAAGACAAGACTCGAAAATGTCATCACAAGCCCGCAGGAAGAGTTCCTTCTTACTTCTGTGGCAGAGGCACCGCTACCAATTCTACGGGATCAGTGATGCGCCCGGGACTGTGCAAGGAGCTCGTGCGGGATTAACACAAATCAACAAAAGCAATGCGGTCGCTAGCTTTGTACCCGGGTTGCCGCCGGACATGACATACGTGACGACCTGCCCTGCTGCCTTTTCCAACTTCTTGGATTCTTGCCTGCCTCTGAACAACAAACACCTCCCGAAAAGTAAATTTGATGCCTCTTTGGAAGTCCAGGCCCCTGTTTCCAGAGAAGATGTGGGGCAAATCTCGAAGTGTGCACCTGCGAAGAACGGGCTTGCAAAACGGCTGGGCGGTACGGATGGCTCCTGTTCTCGGGATCCAGCTTTCCGACATGAGGTCTGCAAGGGACTGCGGCATCACGAACCGATCTCGAAAACCCGAGCTCGCAAATAGAGAACTTCGGGGTCGGTTTTGCTCAGCTTGCTGGACATTCCCTGCCATCACGATTTCCAAGCACCGGAAAGCTCGGAATGCTTCTTGGCAGCCTTTTTCCGACAGGCCGCATCCAGTGGATTTTTGTCAAAGGAGTGGGCCCTGGAACTTGCACGGCGGCTTGGCTCGGGCCCGATGCTGCAATAGACTACTCAAGGAGACCCACCCCTAAACCCTAAACCCTAAACCCTCAACCCTAAACCCTAAACCCTAAACCCATTTTTGTTGGCTTATGGGCCCAAACAGAGCTGGTAGGGTTTCGGCCCGGAGGTTTCGGGCTTAGAGTTTGGGGCCTACTGGCCCGAAAACATCTCCAGAATCGGAGATCGGAAGAGCAACCGGAGGACTGTATGAGATTCACTCAAGCGATCACGACAGACGGTTTAGGGTTTAGGGTTTAGGGTTGGAGATAAGGGAGTGCGGAAGCATAGGAAAGAGGAGGTGAGAGAGACGGCGGAAAAACGGGAGCGGCAGCGGAAGAATAGCAAGGGTGAGCAAGTGACGGGAGAGACACGCCGGTCGAAAGCAAAACATCAACGCACGCACCCAGATCTACTTTCATCCTGTACAGAAAAAGTGTAGAAGTTTCGGGAAGGGGGGGGGGGGCTTGCCAGACAACTGCCTGAACCATTGCTGGGCCGCCATGCATTTTCCAATATATTAAGGTATCTACGAAGCTCCCGATGTCGAGCTTTCGGCAATTCTCTACCTTGACTTGACCGGCGAATCCGGAAGCAAGGAGTCCAGAAACTCGGTATCCAAGTCTGCGTAGTCATCGGCGTCAAAGTCACCGCTGTCTTCAGCGTCCAGGTCTTCCTGCGAACTTCTGGCTCGGTGTCCTCCTACTTCTGTGCGATATGTAGCTCATTCGGCTCCTAGAATGCTCCATGATACCGGAGGGAGCGGCTGCAACTAGAAACACACTGGAGACTCCAGGGCTCTAAAGCATCTTCTTCTTCTTCTTCTTCTTGCATCTGGGCTCCATGCCCTCGAACGCGTCTCAAGCTTATAAACGCTATCGAAACTCCACAGGGCCCCTCGGCTCTTGAGGATTCTGATCCACTGGCTATTCTGTCGAGATACTGGCTCTGGAGACCCACTGGCATCGTCAATGTACTCGTCGGCGATCTTGTCGATCCAACTGAGATCCTATCCGCGGCAGCCGGTGCCCTCCCGGCTTTGGGGGTTTGAGGTTTTGGCTTCCTGTGGAGACTTTGCGTGCTTTATGCACTCTTCGCAGATGATACACCCTGACGGCCCTTGTGCTCCGCTCCAAAGCGCAACTGGGCCTAACTACTTCATTCGGGCCCTCGTCCTGACTACCGGCGGTACAATAACACAAGCGAACTTGTCATTTGCGGCACGACAGTCATCCGGAAGCCTCCTCAGCTGCTGGCCGACGACCCTCCTTTCGGGCCCGGTTGTGCCAATTTTCGCTTTGGGCTGAGGGCTCGTGGCACAGTTTGGGATCAGTGTTAGACTGCGGAGGATCTCCATGTTGTTTTCTTATTGGGATGCTGACGGGCATCCAGGCAGACATATTCCCGAAAGCTCATCAGTCCACCCGGATGCCTCCCGAGCTTATGTGGCATTGACCTTGCAGCATCACCGGGTGGAGAAGTAAATTCGCCTCTACGTCGGGGCCTCGGCTAACCAAGTTCTGGCGACGATTCTATTATGTGCAGGATGGCATTGAGCTTCATGCCCTGCCTGGTTCCTCGAAATGGTTTCAAAGAGAGAAAAAGCCTTGAGTCCAAATCAAATCAACTCTACGACACCAATTCTGAACACTTGATCCAGTCTATACTTGAGTCTATACCGACTTAGATTATGCTTACATTTGCTTGAACTCGGACAAAGGGCTCATTCTTGCACTCTCTCGCTCTCTCTCTCTCTCTCTCGCTCTGTGCCTGAGTGCGAAACTTTCTTGGACCTTCACAACCCTAAAACCCCTTACAGTTCAATCTTGCAAACCGAAGGCCCGGCCTAAGCAGATCTTAGCCTTCTAAACTATGAACCCGAAACCTAGAACCCGAATCGAACTGTCGCCGGCGTTATTCCAAAAACCCACGAGATCTACTAAGGGGATATCATGGTTAGAATGGTCTTACTCTCAGTACCAGTAGCTGCCAGGGGATACTATTCTAACATAAACCCAAAAAGCACATAAAAACCGGAATGAAAGCCAAGAGCTCCCTGACCGCTTCCTGCTAAAAGCTCAAACAACCTCATGAAGAAGGTCCTTATTTAGACCCTGCAAAACCTGTGTAGAAACCTTTCGTTAAAACACAACTTATATTTGTTATACATGACCCCTGCAATACTTCAATACTTGCGCTGCATGACTTCCTGAGACCATAAACAATAAAACCCTAATCCTGAGGCCCTAAACCCTAAACGCCTAAACCCATCAACCCTGTCCGTCGGCTCAGGTGGCTTGAACAACGACTTGTCAAAGTCGTCGGCCTCGACCAACCCCCACATGTTTCTTTGTCTGTTGAAGCTGGGCCCCTGGAAGGCTTTGGGATGTAGAGGCCTGGGGTTTTGACACTCACTTGGTACACTTCTCGATTTGTGAGTGTCATCCTTGCGCAGGGGCCATGCCAATCTTCTCTGTATCGTTCCAAGTTTATCGGATTCCCTTTGGGTTTAGGGTTTAGGGTTAGGGATTCGGAAAGTTTCGGGTTCGGGCGTTACAGTAGAGATTTGGGTCCTAGGAGTCTGCCGGGCTGAAGAAGAAGGTCTGCAAGCACGTGGGCAGTCTGAGGCGCTTGATGAAGTCTGCTGGCATCCACCCGGGCTCTTGACGCTTTAGGGTTTAGGGTTTAGGTTTAGGGTTTAGGGTTTACTGATGGCTGCAAATTCACGCCAACATTTACGAATCCCAGCATACTCAACGACGGCATAGACCTGACAGACACCCACAAACACACGAGCCACTGTAAAAGCAGCGGCTGACAGCAGCGAAGATGTACCCTACGAGTCCATCGAAACTTGACTAACTGCTGGTACAGGAGATCCAAGACGTCGCCGGCTCTGCATGCCAGTGTTTCGAGCCACACAAGGTGTGGATATCCAGCTCGATTGGAGATAAGCGAAAGATTCAGGATTCACAGTGGGTAAACCATGGCAACTGAAGCTTGCATAAAATCGTGACCCCAAACATCTCGTGTCTTTTCTCATCAAACTGCACTTTTACCGCAAAACCCGTCATGCAATGAAAGCAAACCCAACCTGGGATACAGAGTTTGCGACTGGAATCACAGCCGTCATGGCCAACATACCTGTCACGACCACCACCCACGCCATCATCAGACTTGCCCTCTTCAAGTTCACAGTCGCTAGCAACCTACTGTATTGCTAGCGTCGCCATCGTTGTCATGACATGAATTACCACCGGCAGCGACATTAACAGCAAGTAGTCTCTAGAAAGTAGCAAGATGCGTCAACCTGATACACGTGACACCACAGGCATGCCATCAAAAAAAACTCCACTTGCAACGTGATGGTGGCTTGCAAATGTCAGGACGTAGATATATAAGAAGTATATAGCCGCTAATGTAGCCGTACCAAATGCGATAGCAGATGTGCAGGTGTACGAAAATCCCACTGCTTCGCGGGACAAAGGATCAATGTGCAGTGCAACATTTGACGCCTTGTAAAGAGCAAGGCAACGCATTAAACAACAGCACCACTTTTGATAACCTGCCTGGGTGTTTCCCCACATCGCGTCTGGCCGGTTTGCTTCCACGAAGTCATTCCATTCCAGGGGCTCGTCGTCCTTGCAAGTCACACACCAGTTTACGAATACCCAGGCAACAGGACAGCGAGAATGGTTGGATAGTTTTTTGTCTAACCACGAGCACATGTGGTAGAGCAGCTGTACTTCTTGGAGACATTATGAAGATGGATCTGCTTCGGGGCCGAGGAGTGCCTGACTGTTCTGATTAGTCAGCAGCAACTGTGAACTTGCAGGGTAGGCAACATGGCGACGCCCATGGGTGCATTTAGTGGTTGTTGAAAAGCTTATCGGAAAACTCTGCTTCCTGCAGCCATGCAGCTCGGTCATTGTTCGACCAAAGTGTGATCTTCAGGTCCATCGGCTTGCTCTCCCGGAAAAGGTCCGGCGTGTTGCACCTCTTCGTTGCATGCAGCACAGGATCTGTCTCGATCCCAACTCTTGCAAGCCTAGGCTCCGGTGTAATACTTTAGGGCTCTCCGGGTGTGGAGAAGCGGAGGTACTACACTGACCACATAAAGGAGAAAAGAGCCCAGAGACTTCCTGTTTTGGGCCTTTACCCAGACGCCCGCACAAATCTTTATGCAACTTGACACAGCAAAATATGATGTAACAAGTATATAACCACATAGTAGATCATGAACCCGAGCAAACGCAATGCATCCGCGGCCTCGCGGGAAAGCCCACGAGGGCCTTGCCGAAGCTTCGGTGCGGTCTGATCTCCAAACGGGTGCCGCAGCCGCCCAATGCAGGCCGAGTGATGACCTGCGAGTGGCCAGGGCTTCGGGCTTGTAGGGTTTAGGATTTTTTTAGAACCCTCTAAACCCTACATTCGAATGATGAGACGAAACCCAACCAGCTTTCGATGCTCATGTGCGCAATGTCTCAGACGTAAGTAATCGATGACAAGGCCATCGGTAGACTAGTGCAACACTCGCTGTGCTCGACAAGTACCGGCAAGTCGAGTGGTTTCAGAAAACACGAACGGACTTGATCGAAAGGCGGGTGACAACAGCCCAGCAGCCTGTGTAAAAAGTGTATTCTACAAAATTTAACATAATAGTACAACATCATCAATACTTAAAAATACTTATACATATGTTTAATGTATTCTGTTACCTATTAATCTACAAAATGAAGCATGAGTAGGAGACATCGTCAGCGATGACAGAACCCCGAATTTTCCATCTACTCGCCCCCACAACCAGCCTAATAATCCCTAAACCCTCAACCCACAATACTAAACCCTAAGCCCTTTTACCCTAAGCCCAATCCCTCATCACTTGTCCTAAACCCTAAATCCTAAAACCCTCAACTCTAAATCCTAAAACCCTAAACCCTAAATCCTAAAACCCTAGACCCTAAATCCTAAAACCCTAAACCCTAAATCCTAAAACCCTAAACCCTAAAACCCTAAACCCTAAATCCTAAAACCCTAAACCCCGGAAGAGAGCGGAAGACAGACCTGGATGTCAGCATCCTTCAGCACCGCGGCACGTGGTCGATAGACCTAACGGTAGGGGCCTTAAAAATTAGAGTAGGGTTTCGGAGCCCACTATACTATTATCATGTAGGGGCCTTAATAATTAGAGTAGGGTTTTGTTATGATAATAGTATAATGGGCTCCAAAACCCTATTCTAATTATTAAGGCCCCTGTATTATAGGGGTTGGGTTTAGGGTTTAGGGCTCCTTATAGTGAACTGTAACAGTAAGATTGGTAATGATTTAGGCTTCTATGTTACAGTAACTCGGAATTCCAAGAGGAAGGGTTCACGGCCATGGCGACATGAAGTGACGTGAGAGTCTCATGAAAGTTGAGCACTACGGCTCCACTCTACGAAAAAACCCACCAGATGGGTGAGTTTCAAGACATGTCACATTACATTCCTGGGACGTAAGTCCTGAGACCTGGAACCAATACAACTAGACAGAAACAAGAGCGGTCACAAGTGCCCGTAACCCAAATCTTATCAGGAATTGACAGGGGCATGGGGTTGATGCATAAACAGCCATGCATGTTGGTAGCTTGGGCGCCACCTGCAATGCTGGCACGGCGTGAAAATCTTCTGGGGGGGGCACTACTTCAACCCTTCCTGCCAGCTGCACGCCGCATGCAAACCTCATGAGGTGCGTGCTGAAATGGGCAGGCAACCAAGGAAGAGCCAGTCAGTTAGTTCAGAGAGAGAGAGAGAGAGAGAGCGAGCAAGCAGTTCCTCTGCTCACAAAGTGCTGCGATTCCCCGGGCCTGACTTGGTGCGCAACAGCTTCAGCAACAGTAAGGAAAGGGACCACGCAGTCTGCCTAAAGCCTTATGAAATACATGAGTAGAGGGGGCATCTCCGGGTGCAGCACAACTCCCGCGAAACAAAATCCGGATCCCGCTAAATCGCAGATGGAAGGCCCTGTCCAGGACGACCTGAAGCAAAGGGGAAGTCAGATCCCTCGATTTGTTCGCATGTTCTTGCTTGCCACCTCTTGCGGCAACACAATATGTTGAAGATAGTTGCTGCCATGCTGTAGCTGCAGGTGTGGACTTGGGAACCGAACAGACTTCACATGCACATGCCGAACCAGAATTTAGCGGTAAACCTCCCTCGTTCTGCACTCTCACTTGTCCCCGCAGCCTCCTTGACGCGAAGGATGGGTCTCCAGTACTTGAACTTCTCGTCGTCGTGGGGCCACAAGGCCTGACGGGGCATCCTGGTGCGGCATGACTTCTGCCATCCCACTTGCTGAATGCGCTTGCTGTTGGCGGCCGCTGCTCTGTTACATCTTGAACTTCGGTTGTAGTTTTCTGTTCAGGTGCAACAAGTATGTGGAGGTTTCGGAAGCGCCGGAGAAGACAGCATCTTGTGTACGCCCTTTGTTGCAACATGGGCTCCATCTTGGCGAGCTAGGCGTGGCCTCGTGGTTCATGGCCCACTGCCAGATTCTAACAGGTCTAGGGCTTGTGGTGTTAGGCGATGCAAGCTACAAAGAGGGTCGAGGAAGTGTTCGAAGCGAAGGAGACTCCACCTCGGAGAATATACAAACACTAGAGTAACTAGAGATCCTCAAGCTTCCACAGAGACATCTCCTTGCCTTAAGCTTCCAAATGTCAATCTTTTCAGACGGTTCGTGTGCTGGGTCTCGGGGTTTATGCCCTCAGCTTTCGGGCCTGGCAATTGGCCGCTGCAGATGCCTGCAGGGAACTCATACATCTCGAGAGATGCCGAAGGATAATATCCCATCACCACATTTATCCAAGACTCTCTCAAAGCCAGACATGTGCAAAACGTATAAGACATGAACTTAGTCATGCCGGCTGCCAGCATAGATCCCCAACAGGAACAGGACACGTAGCAGTCCAAGCCTTGCACCCAAGAACCACTTCCGGAGCATCCGTAAAAATCCCAAAACTCAGGAGCACGAGGATCTGCCCCCGAGAGCACGCACGGCACTGTGGCGGGGGCAGGAGGCGTGCTAAAGAGCAGGAAACAGACGGGGACGGGTCCTAACCGGTCCGAAGCCAAAGTGCGCGCGGCACTCTGGAGGGACTCCGATTTCAACTTCGCCAAATTTCAACCCACCCCTTCGAGATGCGAAGATCACGCCGAGGAGACCCCAGCAGCCGAAGAGTGCTGCTGCGATGCTCCAGCGAGACGCTAACAGCCATGTGTCTTGGCCAATGTGGTCCACAACACTAGTCGTAATACTTTTCGGATTGTTTCAAGGCAGACGAGAAGTGGCGGATCAGCACAACAGCCCTTCACCAAGTTCTCGCTTGCACAGGCAGAAGCTAAAGCTGAACCCCCAAAGGCAGCCTCGAGCTTTCCACAGGCATCGTAGCACATACAGCGGCAGCTGTGCTTCTTCAGGAGGTGCTGTAGGAGAACGAGCCTTCGCTTGGACCTGAGCTTTCCGGGACGCTGGTCCAAGAATGAATATGCAGGCGAGATGAGCAGCGAACAAGTACATTTCTGGCGTTTCGCAAGCATGCGCGCATGTTTCGACATTGGTGATCAAATCCTCACACGTATCAGAGTTGGTGCATGTCTATGTTTGGATCGAGACACACCTAGTGGACAGTAAGGCCAGATGGGTCTTGAGACGCCAAGCCTTGAAGGTGACTCATGGTGTCCGGGTTTAACAAGGGCAGGGGTCAGTAGTAGTGAATGGGTGAAACCTGATGGGCGCAGGATGCCCCCCAAGCAACATGACAATCATTTGGAGCATTGTCACGGTTATCATCATGATCATCACCATCAGCGACATCACGAGCATGCTCATCACGAACATCGGCATCATCAGCAACATGGACCATGCCGCCACCACCACCATCACGGCAAAACGAGTCCGGCCTTTGTACAGGGGCCGGGGTTGTATTCAGACACCGTGTGACTTCATAACATTGCACGACAAAGGGGCTGGCCCGGGCGTAACTTGATGTGCAAGACCATCCAGTTCTTCCTCGGGCTCCGGGATGGCTGTATTTCGAGCAATCAATGGATATGAATTTGGGACTTTCTTAATATCTCTGCTTGTAGCGTTGGGCCCGCCAGCATTGGCTGGGCGTCTCCATGAAGTTGTATTTATTCTGTCTTGCCGGCTCAGTTCAGCATCTTCTTCTGTTCATTATGTAGCTGGGATATTAAAAGCAGCATAACCCCCTCCCGAAAATCAAGCCCAAGGTGTATAAAGTGATATCAGCCGACATGCTGAACTCAATTGGACAGCGCGCAGTGTTATTCAGGATCGCACAAACCTTTCGGGCTCAAGGGATGCGAGAAAGTTTCCAGAGAGCTTTCACCACATTGTCTGTGTCCAAGCTGTGCACGACCAATGCCACCTGGCTGGCTTTTGGAATTAAGAGATGCTTTGCTCTGATTGTCTTTGACAGCTGTGGCCAAGTTCCCAAATAGAAAGGCAAGAACAGCGCACCTCATCTCGAACACCCAGTCGTCGAAGATGCTTTTCCTTGAGGCCACCTCGAGCGTGAAGGGGGGGGGGGGGGCATGTATGCCGTGACTATCGACCAGCCCGACACTGCCATATGCAGCTATATATGTGGAAGCTTCGAATAAGCCAGCTTGCACCAATACCACAGGCATCATATGTCGCCATCCCGCACTGCACTTTGATTGGTGTAATGAGCCGTCTTCGTCGTGTTCCTCTTGCTGACTCATATGCGACACCATCGCAACATATCAAAGCTGCAAGCATTGCGAGGCTTGCTCTTTGTCGGTGCTGTGCTGCCGGACACCACATCGAGAGCCATGTAAATGTAGGCGAATCGGAAGATGTAAATGATAACGGTGCGGTAGCAGTAGCACATGAAGAATATGTATACATGTATGTACGTACGTACGTACGCACGTAGATAGATAGGTACGTAGGTAGGTAGGTAGGTAGGTAGGTAGGTAGGTAGGTAGGTAGGTAGGTAGGTAGGTAGGTAGGTAGGTAGGGTAGGTAGGTCGGTCGGTCGGTCGGTCGGTCGGTGGGTCGGTAGGTAGGTAGGTGGGGAGGTAGGTAGGTCGGTAGGTGGGTAGGTAGGTCTGGGCTTCGTGGCAGGTTTTCTGCCGGGCCCCCCTGTCCCTGGCCTGGCCCCTCTGGAACCCCGAACCCGAACCCCCAAACGGCTGGGTTGGGCTGGGTGGCTGGGGGCTGGGCGCTGGGCGCTG
>CAJNDV010032462.1:7624-30906 GCA_905221635.1 Symbiodinium sp. CCMP2456 | reverse complement strand
CTGCTCCTCCTGCTGCTCCTGCTCCTCCTGCTCCTCCTGCTCCTCCTGCTCCTGCTGCTCCTGCTGCTCCTACTGCTGCTGCTACAACTATTGCTGCTGCTGCTGCTGCTGCTGCTGCTACTACTACTACTACTCCTCCTGCTGCTGCTGCTGCTGCTGCTGCTGCTGCCGCTGCTGCTGCTGCTGTCACTACAGTATCATGACTCCTACTCCTACCCTTGCTCCTGCTCCTGCTCGTCCTACTGCTGACTTCGAACCCTGACCCACAACCCTTAATCCACAAAGCCAGCTTGGAACCCGGCCCGAAGTGCTTCCAGCAACGTCAGGATCAACGCCAGGGGCAACCTGAGACGACTTGGGGCTTGGGGCGCTTCGGGGTTTTTGATTCGGTGCATGTCGCGGCAAGTAGGAAGGGCTCTCTGTGTAATTAGCAAGATTGTAAATAGGCTTTGACATACTGAGTACAGAGGTTCGATATCCTGTCTACTTTGCAGATGACGCGAAGCCCTTACTCGCTAAGCAAAGACGAGGAGGCTCCTTGAGCACCACCCATTTAGGCCCCAATTTTTTTCGAAAACCATTAACCTAAACCCTTCGCACCCAACTGCTCTACCGTGACTGCAAGATGTAGGAGCAGAACATAGCCATTCAGCACCGAGTCACACCAATACGATGACGGCCAGGAGAAGACAAAGGCCTGGCAAGTGTTGAGGGCGTAGGGTTGCGAGGGTTTTGGATTTCAGGTTGGCAGGGGGCTCGCTTAGGGCGGAGGTGGCTCAGAAGCTTTGGGGTAGGGTGGCTTCAGAGTTTCAAGTTAGGGGCTCGGTTGGAAACCAGGAACAGTATGGTGTGCTTCAGGCACTGTAGAATTAGGAGTCTCTTCAAGTCGGATGGCCTTGCAAGGCTGTGGCACTCGGCATAGCATAATCAGCGAAGCCCTAAACTTCAGAACTCTGTAGCCATAAACCCAAAACCCCCCCAAAAAAACTCAGCCGGAAACACTACAACCATGAGTCCTAAAAACAAAAACCCAAATCTGAAGAAGAAAGCAAGGTAAATGAAACAACCCCATTCAACATTCGACCCCTAAACCCTAAGACCACAACCACACCGCAGACCTAGAACCTGAAGTCTAATTACAAACCTTCTCCACAAACCCTGCAAGCGGAACCCTGAAATCAGCACACAGAAAGCCAGCGACTCGTGCGCCAGAAACACGAAACACCTGTCAGGAAAGAAAAAGACAGCAGGACAACCTTGAACGTCGCGAGAATGGCCGGGCAAGCATAATTGGCAAGCGCATTCTGCGAGCTCATCGCAAGTCCTTGTCACCTTGTCCTTGAGGGCGAACCATGAGTTCTTTCACCACTTCTCGGCTTCGGCCCACGACGCTGTCGTGACCGCTGTTCTTCGTGTGCCACGATGCAATCGGGCAAAGCCAGGGAGTTCGGGTTTGTCATAAGACGTAGGGGCTTGTGGGGCTTCTAGTCACACCACACTTGCTCACAGCTTTAGGACAACGGGGCTGAAGCAGCTGGCAAAGGAGCTAGACACAAGAACACTGAGAGACTTGCACAATGTTGGAAAACAGCGCACAGGGTACATTACCCTGTTTACGTAGCCCACTTCTGATTTAGGTGCCATCACAAAACAACCTTCCTGAACTCGAAACTGCCACTCCTAAGCCGGGAAAAGCTGAAAGAAATACTCGCGAGCTCCACCCAAGAGCGTGCCGATCACCGTCTCGGCGAGCGACCAGCCGCGTGACTGGCAACAGCTGAGGTCTGTCTTACGCTTACCTATATGTGCACAAGGCAGCCGGGGTTCTCATGCTAGCCTGCAATGCTAGAGGTACTAGACTGGCAAGACCAGGCCTGTTGGCCTCTGGAAAAGGGCAGCGACCCTACGGGAAAACATTCATCAGCTGTTTCTAAGCGGAAGCACTTAAGCCTGCAGATCCTACAGACCTTGGTGCCAAGGATCCGCATACCGGACGCAGGTTCTTTAAAGAGAGCACCAAGGTTCGACTTGGACATCTAGTTCTCCACTTGGATTTGAAAGCAGCCCCAACCAGTACCCAAAAACATCTCACAGCGACAACCATTATCCCGCAATAACAAATTCAGATGTGGATTTGTAGAACACGTATATGCATGTAACATGTGTATGTATCTTGCATGCACAATAAAAGGCATCCCAAAGACCGGCTCGCCCGTAGAATCCTTTGCGATACACAGCAGATTCAAACGTGAACTCCCAGCAGTGAGCTTACAGACGATCAGTGACCGTCGAAAACCCTATCTTTGCTCCCGCCTTTGGGGAGATGCCCGCGCCGAGCGTCGTGGTAAAGCAAGGCTTAGCTAGGCACGCAAGGCCGCGGTACTCACCACACCTTGGTCGGTGCTGCAAGGAACTGAAACAATTGACGGCCGCACGGCTGAAGGAGTTCTGCTTCAAAGTGAGACAACGTCGTGCAGAGGCTTCGGTTTCAAAGTGCACCGTCTGCAAGTTTTCCAAAGTTTCTGAGGATCGAGGATCGCAGAGAGGCGGCAAGGAAGCCAACAAAATACTAAGGCCGGGGCCACTTGTCGCTGTACATCCCTTGCATGGCACCGTGGCGGTCCCCAAAGCCGGCAGCAAGGGTCTCGGGTTCGGAATTCAACGCTGCCGCTCCTTGAAGCCTTTCATCAACGTCAGTCGATCGGCCACTTTACAGGTTTGGCTTGTGTGGGGCTGAGGGTTTGGTGTATCAGGGTTGTACTCTAGTTTTAAGTGGGGTTTCGGTCCTAGGGACGCACTGTTTTCTGGACTTCTCACAGCCGAACGTCTGGCCTATGGTTGCTACGATATGCCATATCTTCTCTTCATGGTCTACCGTTCGGTTCTTCGGCGGCAGCCGGCATCCATGCGAGGACTGGCTCAGAGGTTTTGAATGGTTTTGAGCTCAAATTGCCAGGTTTCGGTACAGGCTTTGTGGCGGAGAATGCTTCAGGTTACTAACTGGCCAAACCACGAATAGTGCAGCTCGGGTCATAATTTGCCAAGCATGCCCCAGCTCTTGCAACCCTCAATCAACCCAAATGCAACACACTGCACAAATTTTATCTATACTGAAGTGGGAAGCATTATCCTAAAGCGCTTGCCATCAAACTGCGGTTAAAGCAGCATTCACTGCCGAGCCTGAAACCTGCAAACCCGAAGTCTCTTTGGCCGATACCTTCCAATGTCCAGCCTTGCTACAAAGGGGTGTGGATGTGTGGATGTGGGGTGGGCAGCTAGAGCTTCGCCATCCAACCGAGACCACATCGCGCAGTTTCAGCCTCGCTTCTCCCACAGCAGATTGCGTCCGCAACGGAATTAGTCCCTCCATGCAACCATGTGTGACGCACATAGGACATGGATCACCTGCAGGGTATGGGGGGGTTTCAGCAGCAGAAGGGTGTCCTCTTGATGAAGGGAATTTCCCAAGGAAATCCTGCTTTAAGCAAGTTTCCCTGGCATGCACCTCAAGGCGACCTCTTGATGAAGCCCTTGATCCCATGTAGTCAGCACGACTCTGTACAGCTGCCCTGTGCAGCTTGATGTACACAGGCCAGTTCGACAAAATAACACTCTCTGAACCACACTTGAAGCGCTTCGGCCGACAGGATCTGCTGCGTCACTCCTTTGCCTAGCAACTTCTATGTCAACCGACCCTGAGCCCTGTAACACGAAGGCTTTGCAACAGGATTCGGGCGAAGCTCCGGCGTGTGAGCCAGTCCTGGGTCAGCTACCCGCATCTCTTCTGGACATCGCCTTGGTTCTCAGGTCCATGACAAATGCCGAGAAGGAGGAATTTTGTCTTTTCCGAGGCAAAGGCCACACTGCTCGCACGCGACCGCGCCGGCACCCGGGCCGGTGGCTGGAAGCCGCCCTCCGCCAGGCCCTGCCCCAAAACCTCCGCCACACCACCCGCGCGGTCGCGAGGAGCGGGTGCGAAGCGCGGCACGGGTGTCGAGGCCCGTGGCCGCCTAAAAGGGGCTGCCAGAGGCCCCTCCGGCTCTGGCTCGGCTGGGTCAGCCGGCGGTGCCCGTGCACCTCGCCGCTGAAGTGCACTCACACAAAAGTCGAAGATCCCTGCATTGCCAACCCTGCCTGCCGGACCTGCGGAGACGGCTCGGCTCCTGGCCTCGGCAGCGGAACGCGGAAGCTCGCTCTGCTCCCTCCCTGCTTTCGCCAAGAGCCTCCCACCATGCCCCGAAACTTTCCATCCGAACCCGCTCTGTGGCCCGGTGGAGATCTGTTTTGCCAGGCGGCAAGCTGTTGAGTCTTGTTCCGTGTGGCGGGTCCTTCATGTCAAAGATTTAATCCAGGTTTTTTGCGGAGGTCGCGGAGTCTCGATGGTCGTGTTTTGCAGCAGGTTCTTGGTGTGGTGTTGGGGCAACCTAGTGTGACTTACAAGTTCGTCAAAAACATCAAGAGACACCTAGACCAGGCCAGCAAAGCCTAGGAAGGACCCCGCCGACCCTCCACACACGGGACCAGCATATCATGGGACCAGTGGGCCAGAGAACCGGTCGACCGCAAGGACCACAGGACCAGCAGTCTCGGGCCAGAAGGCCACCAGACCGGCGAGGACCAACGTCCGGCCATGCTTTAGACCAAAAAATGCCCCACCACATCTACGACTGGGAAAGACAAGCCCGAAGCAGCACCAAAGGATGATACAGAAGAGGCTCCGACACTAAACCTCAGAATCTACATCTTGAAACCAAAGGCGTGGCACGTCAAACATGCCGTTCAGGGACCTCAAGATTCTGTGCGCATGTGCGCATGTAGACCAGGTGTCCGCGAGAATCTAGTACCCCAAAACTCCGCGCCAAACCTGGAAAGCCAACACTCCGAAACCCTGGACCGCTGCCACCAAGCGACCGGGTAGGGAGCAAGGCCCAAGTAGTTGTCGCGCTGCCTTTTCTGGGCTTAAGGGTTTGTGGAGTTTTGCATGGCTCGGGCTGCAGACCCGGCAAGCTCCAGAGCGGAGTTTGGGCGGATCAGATCCCGAGAAGGGTTGGGTCTTTTGGTTCTCTTCGCAATGTACGGTCCGTAGCATGCTGGGAACACAGTGGTAGCACTAGTAGAAGAAGTGGAAATAGAAGTAGAGGTGGAAGTCGAAGTCGAAGTCGTAGAAGAAGAAGTAGTAGTAGTAGTAGTAGTAGTAGTAGTAGTGGGAGGTCCGAGGCAGCCTGGCGTTGGGATGGTTTGGACGAATTTATTTCTGCCAAGGTAAGTGAAAACAAAGTGAATTGAAAAAGTGATTTGGACTTTTCGTGCACCGGGCAAAAGTGATTTTGCAAAGTGATTTGTGCATTTTCAAAAGTGAAAGGGCTACTCGAAAAAGTGATTTTGAAGTGACTTGGGCAACTCGCAGAAGTGACTTTTAAAAGTGATTTGACAATTATTCGAATACAGGATTGCAGCGCGATGTTGAAGCCCCTTTTTGCGGACGTGATTTCAAACTGATTCAAGCCCTCAAAAAGTGATTTCAAACTGATTCAAACCCTCAAAAAGTGATTTCAAAGTGATTCAAGGCCTCAGAAAGTGATTTCCAAGTGAGTCAGGCCCTCAAAACATGGTTTCAAAATGATTCAAGGCTTCAAAAAGTGGTTTCAAAGTGATTCAAGCCCCCGCAACAAATGATTTCAAAGTGATTTTGCAGCTGAAAATTGATTCCAACCAGGACGTGTGCACCCGGAGTACAAATACTCCTTCCATTGTGGTGACTGTAGACTGTAGTGACCATTGTAGTGGACTGTAGTGATGTCAGGCCCTGAATCGCTTTGAAATCACTTTTTGAGGCCGTGAATCACTTGGAAATCATTTTTCCTGCCTTGAAACAGATTGAAATCATTTTTTGAGGTATTGAATCACTTTCAAATCACTTTTATTTCGCTTTTTTGAATTGTGTACGATCACTTTAATTCACTTTTTCGCCCGACCAAAATTCACTTTTTTCCGATTTCCAAGTCACTTTAAAATAGCTTCAAAGTCACTTTTCAGCACACTTGGAATCAGTTTTCCGGGACCCGGATTTTCCAAGTCACTTTTCAAAGTCACTTTGACCTTCACTTTATTTTCATAAAATAATTATTTACAAGTTTCCAATGCCAGGCTGCCTCGGGACCTCCCAGTAGTAGTAGTAGTAGTAGTAGTAGTAGTAGTTGTTGTTGTTGTTGTTGTTGTAACCGTAGTAATAAGAGTAGTAGTAGTAGTAGCAATAATAATAATAACAGAAATAGCAGTAGTAATAGCAACAATTGTAGAGAACCACACTGTAGTGCAAACACATCACAGCATCGCCACAAGCTGCTTCGAAAGCAAACCCTGCCGCCGAGGTTTGTTCGGGGTGTTGGAGAACATCTATCACGCAGAGCCGACATTGTTGCTTCCAGTGTTCAAACGTGTCCGGTTTCAGCGTGTAAGGGTGTTAAACCTTCTCAGCAGCACCTCCGTGTGACACAGTATTTACTTTCGTCCTATCCTTCCACCTTTGGTTGATCAGCTTCTCCCATTTAAGTTTGCTTCAGCAGCTGTCCCGCAGTTTTGAAGCCGGAAAAGGGCATACACCAACCAAATGAATGATCCAGACGCAAGCAATGGCACAGCAAATAAAATGAATGACAAGTGTTCGCCAACTGCCCACACTGGGGCTCAGCGTGGATACGGGTACCGCCTGGGGTTCCGAGGGGAGCTTCATTGGACAGAGCACCTGCACACTCCTTCTGTCCCCTGAAAGATGAGGGTGAAAAGCGAAGTGTGTGGAGTGACCTCTTCCTTGACCCAAACCGATATGAAGCATCTACTAAAACCAAGCTACATTGTGTCAGCCGCGCGACTGTATAGCAGCACTACTCATAACTCCACGTATTCAATACCTCTGCCCAGCAGAACGCAACCCAGAAGAAACACGCGGGCCAGTGAGCCCAAGCCTTTGCACAGCGGGGCGTTCGGGTGCTGCGGAGCGCGGCAGCCCGACCTCTGTTGAGCTTCTGTCGCAGAGGTGACAAGTTTTACCCACTCTTTATTGAGAAAGGGCTTTATGTCTGTCTTGTGTACAGCGGCCAAAACGTGGGAACACGAAACTGTTTTTATATCGGTAGAAACACGAAGACAGCTGTTGAGTTTAGTAAGCAGAAGTACTACTCCAAATCATCCGACGAAATTTAAACATCCCCAACTTTGGAGTCTTCTCAGAACATGAAATTCTGCCCCCACAGCCAGCCTCGCGTGCCCACATAGCATCGGTGCTTAGCCCTTGGAGGACTTGCTAGTAAGACTCGCAGTGATCGAAGCAGAGAAGCCTCCAGGAATCGTGCGAAAACCTATGTCGACCCCCACTTTCCACAATGCAAACTCCCAACCCCTCAAACCCTAAACCCTGAGCCTCAACCCCTCCACCGGTTCCAACTACAAATGGGCCCCTGGCGAGTTCGAGATCCGACTCTCGAGCCAAGGCGCCCTTCGGGAAATGCCTCGAGGTGATCCGATCTTCAAGTGCAAACAGTGAAAGTTTCCGTGGCTCGGAACTGAAGGTCTGTGGCACATGAAAGCCTTCAGCTTCGAGCAACAAAGTTATCATCAAAGTTGTCAAGTGGACATCTCACCTGCGCTCTAAGCCCCGACTGAACTCACCAAACTTAATGCCGATAACAGCCCTGCTGAACGTAAGGCCTTCCGTTATCTCAATCGTTAGCGATCATGCCGTAGAGTTCACCTAAGCCTGAACCCTGCCTGGGCCGTCACCACACTAGCTTAAGTTGCAGAGGATCCTTGTGCTGAGGACACCCAAACAGTATAACTTCGTAGATTGCGGGCTCCAAAGAAATACTAGCGGTAGACAGTACGGCTAGTATGGGTAACATGCATACTAAACATGCTACATAGCATGCAAACGTGAGTTCCGGATTTCGGATCCCTTTGCATTTGTAGATTGTCAAGGACTTGGAACATTCGGCGTTGAATCCTTCAGGATTTAGGAGAAACGGGCGTTCAGGAGAAAGCCTGAAAGGCTTCGGATTCGGAGTTTCGAGGCTGTCGGTTTGAAGTTTGACGCTCCAAGTTGTTGAGCTACCAGCTCAAACAGGGTCTTTCTTGGGGTCTCACGGTCAGTCTAGAAAATAGCGCTCGGCATTCAAGGCTTTAGGATCTAGCAAGTCCGGCCAAAAACTCGATCGTCACGGCGAGCCTGGCGTCGCCAGCATGCAGCTTGAGCCTCAGACTCCAAATCCCAAAGCCCCCAACTCATACAAGACGGGCAAAACATCCTGTGGCGAAGAAAATGTGACCCCCGACAGAGGACGTAGATGGCAAAATTGGACATTTCCAGCAGTCTACACCTCTGTCCATCCTTCTGCCAAACTGCAGCCCAGCAGCAAGCGCCGCCGCTCCTCTTCGACTATCTGGGCATGCTCGGCCTGGCAGCCGAGCCGAGTCTCGACTCCACAACCGCCGTAAGCCCATGCGCCATGTCCACACTCGACCCATTGCTAGGTAGCACACCTCAGCTTTGGGGTTAGGGTTAGACCACATGAACTCAAGAACCTAACCCCCAGACCCTAAACCACCGAAGCGAAACCCTAAACCTGGAACCAAACCCAAAACCCCAGATCCCAAGCTCAACATCCGTGGAGCCCTCAGGCTTCAGAAGAGTGCTCCGTGCCTAGGACTTTCAGGGTTTCGGGCTCAGATCCCGGCTTCTACGGCACGCAGCCGGGCCAGCTCCTCTAACTCCTGGTGTAGGCTTCAGCGTTTAGGGTTTGAGGAGTGTTGGGGATATGCACTGTCAATGATACTACAGTGCTTGCAGCCGTTTTCAGCGTGATTCTGAATATAAACGTGGCAAACGCATCAGCCTGGGCGACGGGCAGGATCCGAGGAGAATCTCGACGAACCCCATGCAAGGCTACCCGGGGGCTCGACGCAGGTCGGCGGGATTCGACGGCCTTCTCCGGATACTGTGCGCCGTTCCCCCCATGTGCCGTTCTGATCGGTTTGCCCTGGACATGTCATGCAGGGTTTCACGATGTCGGCCATTGCAGGGCGTATTGTTCCTTCGGTCCTCCCGCGCCGGAGGCAGGACAGCTGACCCCACATATGCTTCTCTTCTGTTTCGCCTCATGGTCTGGTGGTTCTTTGTTTGCTGGACGATCCACTTTAGAGAGTCACCCATGCGACGTTCAACTAGTTCTGGTCCGGAGCGGTCTCCTTAGGATCCTCAGCTTTGATATATCGGTTGCAGTGCCAGAGATTGAGTCACGACCCAATACACAGGAATTGAAAAACATCATCACCTCGAAAATGCACGAAATCTCGAGAATGCTGCAAATAAGAGTTCCTCAATGACTGCACACATAGCGCGACCCTGCAAATTGGAGTTCCCTAATAGCTCGACGCATAACAAGACCCTGCAAACAGGTAATCCCAGATAGCTTGACGCAACTGAGACCCTGCAAGTAGCAACAATAGCAATTCCCGAATAGCTGAACGCAGGAAGCATGTTGGCCGTGTTCCTGAATCTCAAGTACTGGCGGGAAGAAGGGGCGGGCGTGCTCTTGAATCCCACCAGCATTGGGGGGAAGCACTCCGGCCCAGCTCTTCAATCCAAGCAGCCGTCCTCCTGACAGTGCTTGGAGGAAGCGTCTGGTCTCCTGGTGGTGTCCCGTGGTGGTCGTGGTCGTCGTGGTCGTCTTGATCGGAGATCTAGGCTCGCATAACCTTTGAAATCAGAGTAGATCGGGGCACTCCCGAACCAGTGACAGGAGAAAATCCTCACGCCGATTCCCGCTTGGCCCCAGTCGACCAGTGCATAAATGCAGAAGAAAAAAGTTTAAGTTTCGACGTTTCAGTAGAACAATGTTCACAGTCAGTAGTTTTGTTAATTTGCAGCCATCCTCGACAAGCCCGAGAGAACGCTGCGCTGGGCGAAGGAACTGGCGGCACCAAGGCCACTCGGTGCCTCAGGATTTGCGCTCGTGCCTGGGTCCGAGGCCACTGCTGCAGCCGACATGCCAAAGTGGCAAGGGAAAGCGCATGCTGACCCATACCACCACCAGATCTTCGGACAATTTTGGAATCTGAAGGCGCTAACAAGCGAAATCCAGAAACAAGCCCTGCAAACCCTAAACAGCTCAAACTCGCTGCCCAAGAGCATCGGCTCCTTGCGCCTCTCCGCCTCGCATTGCTGCTTCCGAGCCTGCTGCGAGGGTCTAGGCCCAGTTCAGGGTTTTGGTGCTGGGGTTTTGGATTTCAGCGCTCGGGGGATCTGGGAATCTGCGGTCAAGCTTTGGAGGGGTTCCATGGCACTGGGCATGCGGGCTTAGAACCTCTCAGACTCAACCAACGACCGATTTGGACTGCGAGTTTCAGAAGGGTCCGCATATGCCACCCTGATCAGGATTTGAGAGGATTTACAGCTTGGGATCATGTTTGAGACCTGCGGACTTCTGCGGTCGAATCAGAGCATGGATTTGCCGCACCTCCATCTGCTTGTCCACCTCCCGCCGGTACTCCTGGCTCACTTCACCGGGCCAAGGACAAGATTGAGACGCCAGTTGCACATGCAGTATGGTCACGACGCAAACGAGCACATTCGAGCCGGTGACGAAGGGAACACAGAAGCAGTAAAAGAAAGCAGGAGCAGCAGCATCAGCAAGCAGTGACGCAGCAGCACCAGGAACAGCAGCAGCAGCAATGTCAACAATCATAAGGAGAACGACAACGATGTAGCGAAGACTCTCAGAACAACAGCACGGCAGCTGCGACCCGAAGCTCATCAGGAGCCTCGGAGCCTCGCAAGCTCTGTCGAGCTGTCATCCGAGGAAACCAAGCAACACGAAGTAGCTGTCAAGTCCTGGGACGAGCAAGAACAATGACCAGGAAAAGAAGACCCAGCAGAACAAGCAAGAGAAAGAGGGAAAGAAAAACAGGCACAGGCGACACCCGGAACGAACTCGAGAAGCCCTGAATCCTTGTGGCCTGCATCTTCAAACGTCGTCTCTGAGCCGACATTTGGTCCACCCGCTCGTCCTAGCGAAGCAAGGTCGCATGGAAGACAGTCTATGCACATACGAGGGACACTCTATCGGGCTGCTAACTAAGTGCAAGCCATCATCTGAACGATAAGCTTCGACCCGTAATCCTCGTGAAAAACAGCTGCTTGAACAGTACTGCAACTACCCCTGGCATGCCCGGAAACACCAGCCTCGGCGAACTGCTCCATGAGGGCCTGTCTCGCTTCTTGCTCCTGGCCGATTACCGAGTGTACGCCGGCCAGCATGCAGCATCCTAGACTCTTGCACAGCTTCGGGCTTGGACTCGTACTGCTCTGTACTTCCATGGTGGTTTCGGCAAGCGGTCAGGGTTCGAGGGCTTTGCGGATCCAAGGACTTTGGAGCAGCCGGTGAGAGAGGTTCGTTTTAGACGGTTTTTGCCGTGCAAGCTTCCTTGGTGTGTTCTGTGACTTTGTTGCCTGAGCTGTCACTGAGAGCCTCGTCGTCTGGGGTCTCTCCGGGCCTGAACGACTAGAACTCAGGTAGCAACGACGCCCCAAGGCCGATTGAGACGAAGAGAGACTCGACCAGACAGAAAGTCCGAAGTACCAGAAACCCACTGAAGGATAGCAGCTGCCTTGGCAGCCTCTTCCTTGCGCAGGCGTTCTTGCCTCTCGAGGTGTGCCTGAGGGTCTAGCTTGAGGCCTCGGCTTGTATGCTGCGGAAGGCAGTCCTCACTACAAAACCACGTTGATGCTCTTCAACTTGTGCTACTTTGAGGGGTCGTGGCGGTTGTACCATCGCGCATTTTAGGCGATCGACTTACCGCTCATCGTTGCGACACAATCAACCGCATCAGCGCAGGCGTGCCGGTGACCCGGGTGGAGCCTAATAGAGTAGCGAAACTCCATGAGCCGTTCAGAACCCTGGACACGAAACCTCGAATAGCAAACAATCGAACTCGCAACCGCGTGAGCTCCACCGGACAAAACCCTGACGCCCTTGGCACGACGTCCAAACCCCAAAGACAAAACAAAAGCCATGCCAGGGGCTCAAAAGCGCCTGAACATAAAACCCTAAAACACTTAAACCCCAATCCCAAAAGCCCTCAACCATCAACCCCGAAACCCCAATATTCCACCCAACAAGCCCAAACCCAACCACAACCCGACAACCTTGAACTACAAGACCCTAAACCCGAAAACCTAAACCCCAAAAATCCCCAAATCCCAAACCCCAAAACTAAAGCTTGTACCTGATAGGAGCGCAGCATCTCCTGCTGGTCTTCCAGCCTCTTCTGGGCCTGAAGAAGACTGTGTCAGAGCTTTGCCGGTTGGGCTCCAAGGTCCACGGCTTTCAGGTCGGGTTAAGGCTTAGCGGTTTGCAGGGCTGGGCTCGTGATTTCGGGCTCCGGGATTCAAGGGTTCGGCTGTCGGATTTTACAGAAACGTTGCGGGATTTTCAGGGTTCGAGCTTGTCTGGTGCGTAGGTACAAGCGTCGAAATGCAGCCGGGAGCCTGGATGACTGGAAGGGGCTGTCGTGGTTCTTATTACTTGAAAGCTCTATGTTGAATACGTCACGGTCCATTTTTTTAAAGAATTCACTCCAGAAGCTTATGTGCTGGAAGAGGCTAGTTAAATAGGAAAGGCTCCGGGTGCCACATTCCCACCATCTCAACCAACATCATTACCATCATCATCGCACGGGGACAGTCAGTAGCATCCTTATCATGATCATCACCAGCATCATCATCGTCGTTGCCATAACCATCACCAACCCAATCATGCTCATCATCACGATCATCATTATTCCCATCATCACCACCACCATACCAGCCCTCTGAATATTAACATGAAAAAGCCTTTGCTATAAAAGCAAAAAGCTGTATCAAGAGGAGGTTGCACCAGTCTCAGTGCTAGTGGTAGCACTCATTTAGGACCTAGAAAAAAGAATTCTACTGCCACAGAAACGGAACAACGAAGTAAACGCAAGGAATAGAATCTACATCAACAATCGGTGGCCGACTTGGAACAAACATTCAGGCCTTCATCCACTCCTTCCTCCTCTCGAGCTCTTCACGCTCTTCGTACCAGAGCTCCTGTTAGCACCGGCCATCTAAGCCTAAGCCCGAAACCTCCATCTCGAATCGGGGACTCCTAAGACGGCAGAACTGAAAGACCGCAAGCACTGGGAAGTTCAGAGACCTTGCCGAGCTGGTTTTGCGGGGCTGGCACTCTGTCTAGTCTGAACAATCGGGGTCATCCCGACAGTCTAGAAATCAATGTCGATTTCATCCGGGCTGGAGTGACCTTCGCATTGGAATGGCGATTGTTCTGGAACCGGGGTCCGCATTCGTGCTGCTCGGACAACTCAACATGCGATGGCCCGCAAGACTCTCCTGTGACCTTGAAGAAAAACAGCTTGAATTCCGAGTAGATCTGGACACCCCTTGAAACTCGGAACCGAAAAGCCAGACAAACAAACACTGCAGGTCCGAGTTTCTGAGGGCTGAACCTGACATGCCAAAGACCCAAGCTCTTTCAAACACTCGAGTCAATCATTGCTGCTGGGGGCATTGTTCTGAAATCCATCTGGAATGGGTCTGGACATCCTGCTGCCCTCGCCAACCCGAAGCTCTGAAAAGCCAAGACAAGAAAGTGCTGGCAAAGTATCGTAAAGGATTTAGAGACAGGCTCAATGCATCAGAGGCTGGCAAGACCGGCCCAAATCATTCTCAAACCCAGACGAGGAAGCTCCCTATGCCGGGGACCCAGCAGCTAGCTTCCGAAATCCTAAGACCCACGAAATCGAACGCCTGACAAGTCCCAGGAAACTTGCTCAAGATGTCGCAAGCCTTTTCAAACATCCCGTAGCAACATGTCGAAGCTCCGCCCAAATCTCGAAAGCTATCGGAAACAGGTGTTCAAAAAAAAGTACAAGCCAGCCAGAAGACCATATCCGATCTGGCGCCTGCAGATTTTGTAGGTCGCTACGTACTTGCCTGGACACTGGACACCCAAGCCCCTAAGCCCAAACCCTCCCAAAAAACCTCGGCTCCTCGCGGAGCTTCTCTCGCTCTTGAGCCTCGCGGTTCACCCGCGCCTGCTTGCTGCTGAGCTCCTGAGCATCATTCAGGAGTCAGGAATTCTGGGAAGTCTGAAGCATCTCTACGATTTCGGCACTCTGTGTTCTCGTCGCGCGTTGGAGCAACATCTTGCTGCTATTGGGTGCAATTAGCATGTTGCCTTGCTTGGGAAGTGCCGCCATCCGAACGAGGCCGGAGCAGCAGACCTCCAGAATCAGCTTACAGAACCCGGGAGTCCGCGTAAGCCAGGCTTAAGTCTTCACTATCCGCATAAGCGGAGACAGAGCAGCAAAGATCCCAAGCAAGCAACCCTAAGCCCAAGCAACGGCCCAGTAGAAGAGCCCTGTGCTCCGCAGCCTTCTCTTACGGTTACTTGCACTTTTGGACATGCACACATCAGTGCTCCGCGTCTGCCACTTCAATTTCGCACATACGGTTCGAGGTATCGAATTCACCATGGCTGCCCATGCTGGCAATGGGACCTTAATGGCCCTAGTCATGGTAAGCTTAGAGGCTTAGAGTAGCCCAATGCCCTCATGCCTCCAACTGTCAAAACACTGAGGAGCGACGATGGAATCCTATGCGAATCTGCTTTAAACAAGATACTGTCCAGCCCTAAACTAGGCCCTCAATTCAAGCTCAGGGGACCTGGAGAACTCGATTGCGCTCCGCCTCCAGCTCCCGCTTCCTGCACAGCGTGTGGAGCTGTTCTGTACACAGAGCTTAGAACGAACGTCGAGGCTTTCGTGTCTCTGGCTGTCTCGCGGTGTTGTTACACTCTGCTTTGCATCAAGGTTCAGGGGCGGTTGTAGCGTGCAAGGCTTAGCAACGGCTTCGCATGGTATGTGCCGACTTGTGTAGATTAACGTCGTTGACATCAAAGGCAGTTAAACCGAAGGCTCAGATCTACTTACAGCCACCAAAGTTTGCAGCTAACGACCTATGAGCCCTTAGGGCGACAAACTACCCTGAACGGCCAAGATCAGTCAAGATGTGAAAACAGACAGCATGCCCAGACTTCAAGAAGCTTCCGCACACTGCACACGCGGATACATGCACAGCAAAGTGTGGAAACTGGCAAGCAACTGCCGGTATCAAAGAGCTTAGAGACACGCGCAAAAACGATGTCGAGATTCCGAGCCCGAGGCTCTTTCGCCACTTGCTCCTCACGTGAGCGCTTCTCCCTTGCATAGGCCTTGGTGCCCGAAGGCGCTTGAGTGCAGAGCTGCAGATGCAGAGATTTTCCCATAGCAGGCCTTCAGAATCCTTCAGACCTCCCGAAGACCCCTGCGAAAGCTCCGAAACCCCGAGCGAAGCATCTCAGGCGCAAGCTTCGATTCGCTGGTCTTCCTCCACCTGCCAAGGCCCCAAAACACCTGAAGCCCACACCGTACTGAAAACCTAAGACCCAATCAAAACGAGCAGCGATGAAGCCCAAAGCCAGAGAACCCCAAGCCGCCCGGAAGCCCTTAGAGGGTCCGGATCCGGGGGCCTTGAGGCCAGGAGGGGCCCCGAAGCCTGCTTAGGTGACTGCAAGCGCCTGAGCCCGAAATCCTAGACCGGGATACTCAAATCCTCCCGTTCAACCGTCTACTGTAGGAGTCTAGGGCGAGGCTTGGGGCCATCGAACATGATCAAACCAACTCCTCCTTGCCCAGACCCGCCTGCTGCTTCTCGTCCTCGCGTCGGCGGTCCAAAAGGGCCTGGTGGTACCTGCCAGCTTCGGATTTACCTGAAACTCCACATCCCAAGTTCAAACCCGAGCATGAGATCAAAACCCTAAGCTTTCGGCTCCAGGCCAGAAAAGTTAAGTCTGCAAGACCCAAACCCCAAACTCCAACTCCAAGTCCCGCATTGACTACGCAGCCCCATCAGAGAATGATCACATGCCACGGCAGCTACGATTCGACGATTCGATCTAAAAGCCGGACCGTGGAAATAAGACCGCCAGGTTGGCACCTCAGAAAGCGTCATCTTGCAGCCGGAACCCAAGCTCGGCCGCATTAGCACGCACACGGGAGAAGCGGCAGATGATAAAGAAGAGAATTTCGGCTGCAGCGAATGTGGTAACAAGTGCAATCTTGGTTGCACCAACTAGGCTTATTCTGAATCGAGCATGCCAACACGAAGCGCCATTTTGTTGCGCCAACTTCGGCTTATGCTGAAAGGAATATGTCGACAAGAAGCACCACTATGGTATGCCGACTTTGGCTCAGTTTGAACGAAGCTGCGAGAGACCAGCTAGCTTGTTACACCAAGGTTCTGCAAAGCTGAAAGGCACATAGCTCGTCCTGTGGACAGAGCCACTTGCTGCTTTGTTGGTTGTACTGCTGGTTGTGGTTTGTCTTTTCAGTTTTACCTAAACCCGACACCCTCAAACACTATAGCCCACAATTTCCAAGCCTACGACGATATGCTGCCACCTATAGCATCCTACACGAAGTCGGGGATGCGGGCGGCCGAAGTAAGGCCAGCTGAAGTCTGTGGTTCTTGAAGTTTAGGGTTTGGGTTCATGGCCTTGGGCTTTCGATTTTGAGATGAGATCAAGAGCTGCATTCACCTGATGCAAAGCAGTGCGAAGAAGAGACTCCTGGTAGCACATGCAAGATTATCGTCCCCGCAGTCTTCAGAACATACGTACAGTACTGCATGATGCTGCAGACAATAGAAGGGGAGCACTCCGCCAGGATTCGGTTGGCCTCCTTCTTCTTCTGCTCCCTGCCATGAAGGAGTGGAGCACAGAGGCTGTGAGCTCAACAGTTAGGGCCAGCTAGGGTTTATGCACCACGAAAGGGCTGCATGGCGTGAGGGCGGGTTCAGCAAAGCCTCGCGGCATTTTAAACGAAAGAGTGAGACACGGTTGGGTTGAAATCGTGGTTTCTTCTGCTCATGGGCTCCATGTGGCCTTCCGAGCTGCAGGGCAATTGCTGTAAGCCTCACAAGCCGTTGCGGAAGGTACGAAATCTCGGAATTCAATCCTCAAACCCGTGTGCCACAGTCCAAGGTCCTCCGACATCCGAACGCCGTAGCTTAGCTTCGCATCATGGACCTGGCTGCCAAGTCCCGCAAGTCCTCCTCCATGATCTTCGCCACGACATCCTGGGAGCCAGAGTTGGGAGCCGACATCCCCCTCAACACCTCACATGCACCAAGAACAGCCACAGCCGCGACCACAACCACCGCTCAAATTTGTTACCTGCTGTGACAGCGACTACCTACACTGATACACGAGCAAGGAAGCTGCGAGCTCTCTGCAAATCGCTACGTACGCTCCCACAGAGGACTGCATTCCGCACTTCTCAGCCCTACTCCTTTCAATCCTCAAAGACTGCAACTTCGCACCGAGAAGGTCTAGGTGCTCGAGCCTCGAACCAGCCTTTCCGAGCCCTCCATATAATGACCCTCGCCAGCCAAGTCCAGAAACAAAAAAGCCAATGATCCCTCGACTAAATCGCATACAGTATCTGTCCATGTGTGTGTCTGTGTGTCTGTCTGTGCGCGCACTGAGTGGATCGACATTCAGCAACATGTGCAGTGTGCACTGGCTGGATCAGCGTGGAGAACATGTACAGTTGTAAATCTGTAAATGGGCTGCATGCCTGAGTTTTTAAGTATATCTACATAGACCTAGACATACCTAAACGTAAACATATGCCTGCAAGTTATGTGTGTATATACATATTATATAGATGCATGCACAGTATGCACATACATACACATCTAAATTACTTTGTATATACTTATATGCACGTATAGGCACACGCACATGCACACATACACGTGGACATGCACATACTCATACCTTTACACCTACTCCTACACATACATGCCCACGCAAACAAACCCCTACACATACCCATACACGTTCACCTACACCTGCACTTTAAACCCACACCTACACCCACACGTACACATGCCCGTACACGTAAACCGGCACGAGCCTGTACATGTGCACACACTCACACACATGCGCATGCACATGCACATACACACACACACACACGCACACACATGTCACATATGCACACGCACACACATACACATACACATGCACATGCACATCCGGACATACACATACACATAGCACACCTACATGCATGTTTCTTTCGCAAGGGTAAGAAATGGAGGAGCGACCGCGACCCCCACGCTCATTTCGCTCTCTCCCTCGCTAATCTGTGCCCCCATACAGACCCTCTAAACAACCTTGCGGACTCCTACACAAGGACAACACGACCACTGAAGAAGCCCAATAGCTCTCAAGCCCAGCAGAATCCCAGAAGAACCCAAAACGCCGCGGAACCCTGTACCAATATGATTCTCTGGGAACCTACAGGACACCTCACCCCATACGAACAGAACCCAAAAAGACCAGCCCACTGTGACGCCTCGACCAAAGCCTTGTCCTTCTCAAACTCCTGGGCTGCCTGTCGTTTGGGATATTCTGCGGGTCTTGATCTCGAGGTTGGGATGTCGAATGTTGGGTTCAGGGATGCGGTGTTGAACAGGAGGTTTTAAGCTTGGGGATCTAGGTCTAGGTAGATCTTCTTTGCAGCTTCAGGCGTGGAGGGCTGGCTTCATCTTGTTGGATGCTAAATTTGTCTTGAGCAGTCTGGTCATGAAATCTTACTTATACACTTTGGCCTGAACTGGACATGCACATAGACTCGAGACCAGAGGGGTCGTAAGAAATGGGATCTAGAATGGGCTGAACTGACAGCACGCAACTTTGCAGACCAGACCTTCGGACTGTCACTCTGGGTAGCGATGCTACTTCCGAGAAACCCTGCAAGCTGCCATTCTTGCCGAGCACTTCCAATTCACAGCCTCAAGTGTTTTATCGTGTTGAAGGAGATCTGGACACTGAAGCCGAGAATCCCGAAAAAGCCTCCTGCCGCAGCTCCTTCTGAGCGAGAAGCTCCTTCCAGCACGCTCAGCTGCTGTTGCGCGAGTTTGGGGTTTAAGTTTGGGTGCCGCGTCTGTCCCAATATTCCGGTCGAAGCAGAACTGCGACCAATGTCAGAGACGTCGCCAAGACCATCATCAGTGAATCAATGATCACCAACGTCACCATCAGCAGCAGCGTGCTCAAGATTTTGTTGTTGTCGCTACTTTTGTAGATTAGCGTCATTGTTGTCGTCCTCGTCGTCGTCGTCGTCGTTGTCGTTGGCATTATCATCCGCCGTGCCATAAAGCTACCCTCATCCATCGGCTGCTGCCACCTGGAGCGAACCTGAACCATCCCCAGACCTTGCAAAGATCCTTGAGAGAAGCAATGCTTCAGGGCTTTGGGTTTAGGGCTTCGGGTTCCTGGAATCTCACGGGTCACAGCCTGGGTCGCAAACCCTGCCCCCAATCCTGGTTTTCCTTGAGCATAGCTTGACTTGCGAGCACCTGGCATCATTGGGGCATGGGATGGTTTGTGATGTCTCGGTGGATTCTTGAGTAGAGTTGGCAATAAGGAAACCTGAACAGTTCAACCACATAGCATGTTGGGGAACCGCGTGTTTTGTGGCTTTTGCCAGGATTCAGTAGTCGAAAACTTTAAACAGGATTGAGAATGCGGCTTGAAGGCTCACCGGCTCATAGTCCAGGAGCGCAGGGCCCAGGTTTCAGTCTACTGCACATGCCGGGCTCGAAACCACCACGCCTGTCCTGGCATGCGGAATCTAAGTCCTGAACCCCGAAACACCGCCAGCGATCTGGACAGAATTTCGTGGGACTAGGTTGCGCAGTAGGCTTTGAGGTTCAATGCAGGAGCACATGGAGTAGGCACGGCACTAGCAAACTCTGAAATCCAGAATTCAACCCAAAGCAGGCAAACAATCAAAGCTGGCTGCTGATCCTAGGGAAGCAAGACTGAGAGGCCGAACATAAAACGTGAACACCGAGGTCCCCACGGCTTTAACCCCTGATTTCGCACACCCTGAGTCCCTTAGCCCGAGAACCTAGACACCATGAAAGGCAACACCTCGCCAACCTACAGCCAAAGCCCTATCACCCCAACACCCAGAACAACCTTAACCCTGTCTGACGAAATGCTGAATACACGCTAAACACCACCCTACACCCCGACAACCTGAACATGCCAGTCCGCCTTCTGCTGCTGCTCCTGCATCGCTAAGCGATCAGCCGCCAGTCGGCTTGCCTGGCCACGGCTTCGAGGTTGAATGGACTTGAGGGGGTGTCAGGTGTTTAGCTGGCTTCGGGGTTTAGGGGTGCTAGGGGTTGCGGCTTTAGGCTGACGAGTTCCGAGGATGTCATGGTGTAAGAGTGTGAGGACCAAGTGCTTTAGGGCGGGGCTCAACGGCTTGAGGCTTAGGTCATGGCTTAGCATGGGACACCTAGACTTTAAGCCCAAAGTCCGAAAACCCTGCCAGGTAAGTCACCTTAGCACTTCACCGCTGAAAATCGAAGCTAAGACTTCCACTCGGACAGTAGGGCTGAACAGCAAAGTAGAAGCGGGTTGGATTCAAATTGCAAAGTCCACCTGGCTATCAAGCATCAGGCTGGGCCCCAGTGGTCAGGGAACACAGAGACCCGTCGGCAAACATGCCTTTCAAAACTCCAACTCACAAGACAACAACCCAGCTGTGAACAATAACAAGCAAGCGAGGCGAAACCTTTCAGATCTAGATCTTGATGCCCAGCTTGAGGGCCCCAAGGTTCGCAAGGAGTGCAGAAAACCCCAAAGTAAGAATTCGTTGTTGGTGGCCTCGACCAGGGCATCGTGGGCCCCCTGCTGCTCTTGCTCACTGCGCTCTCGATCCTGCCACAGGTGGTCAGATTCAACAAGTTTCACCTGATGACATGTTCTGACAATGAGGTCACCTGAACTTGGGACCGTCCGTTGTTAGGTCGCTTGGTGCTAAAGTGTGAGATGATCTGCGTTTGGAGTTGCTTTGGTGTCTTGGTCGGGGCTTTGAGGCTTGGTTCTTGAAGGTTTGAAGCGGAGGTTCGGGCACACCCTCATTTGGCGAAAACCAATTGAAATTTAGAACACAACAAACAGCACGAAGAACTGTAACCAATTTGCAATTCCGGTTCATCATAACCAGCGGGCCAAGAAAACGGAGGACCAGGGAGCGCAGGATCCGGAGACCACGAGACCGGGGAAGCACGGGACCAGGGGACCCCGGACCGCAGCCACGGGACCAGAGGCCCAGGGGACGAGAGGACCAGGGACCAAGGCACCAGAGGACCAGGGCTTGCGGGCAAGGCTTGGCCGCACGTTGGAAAAAACCATGGCCAGCGACACACACACACACACACANNACACACACAAAAAAAAAAAAAAACACTACCTAAACAAATAGGATTCCTTTCAGAATGTGATCAACCGGAATCGCCAAATCAAAAGGGGGTGGGGTTAAGAAACCGGGTTCGCCAAAGGAGGTGGCGGGTTTAGCAACTGTAAACAATCAGAATCGCTTAATGAGCAGGCGGGTTATGTAATCAACCGCGATCCCCACATGAGGAGAAGCGCTGTATGCTGAACCGGAATCAAGGAGGGAGCGTGATTCGGATATGTGATCAAACGGGATCGCTAAATGAAAGGGGGCGCATTTTAAGACATGTAAACAACCGGGAGCGCCAAATGAGGGGGCACCGTTAAGACGTTGGATCAACTAGGATCGCAACATGAAAGGGAGTGGGGTTAAGATATGTGATCAACCGTGTTTGCTAAAGGAGGGGCGGGTTTAAGAAATGAGATGAACCGGGCTTGCTAAGTGAGTTGGCATGCTTAAGATACAGAATGACGAATCGGGATCGTCTGCACAAGCACCCCATTAACCCTATTACGAGCTAGCGTTACGAAATGTGATGAACCGTGTGTAAGAGATGTGATCAACCGGGATGGCGAAATGAATGGGGTGGGATTAAGGTATGTGATCAACAGTGTTCGCCAAATGAGGGGGCGCATTGTCAAAAATGTTCGTCAAACGGGATCGCCTACTGAGGGAGCAGGTCTAAGATATGTGATCAACCGCGATCGCCAAATAAGGAGGAGCGCTCAAGAAATATGCTGAACTGGGATCGTCAGCAGAATCGCCAAACAAGGGGTCTGGCCCACAACCGGGATCGCCGAATGAGGAGGTTGGTTACCGGCTAGTTTCAGATGTTTTCCTCAATGGCAATCAAGCCAAATGCGGCCGGCGGGGCTGCGCGGGGGCGGGGTCACGCGGTCGGGCGGCAGTCTAGAAGGTGCGTGGCCGCGCAAGAATCGGCCTACTATGATGCCCCCCAGGACCGGTTTCCGGCTAGTGCCTTTCCTTGTCGTCAGGCCTACGTGACACGAATTGCCGAATCACGTGCTAGCGTAAACACAAACGACCTTACCAAAAGAAAGGTCAAGCATCTGGAAGTGGAACCGCGCGGAAGCTACACGACCGGCCAACCCTTCAAGCATACGCATTCTGTTCCGTCGACCTAGAATGCAACGCATCTCTCTTACACCGCACCTTGAAAGTAAGGAACCTGTGTTTGACACTGTAGCTCAACAGCCTGCTTCTCCATGAGCTGGCGGGCCCGAACCTGTACAGAGCGCAAGTGTTATTTGGTATTGGTTGGTTTGGTGTTGTAAGTGGTGCCAGTGGCGGCGGCAGTGGAGGAGGCGGCAGGGCTGGTGGTAGGCGATGAGGCGAGTATGAGACATGGACGATGACAACTACGGTCATGCTGATCATGGTGAAGCTGGTGGTGATAAGGATTATGACTGATGATGATGATGATGATCATGATGATGATGATGATGATGATGGTGATGATGACGATGCTGATGCCGATGATGCCACTGCTGCTGCCGCCGCGGCCGCCGATGCTGCTGCTGGCGCTCCTGATCCATGTGGTGCTGGTGGTGCTGGTGCTGCTGCTGGTGCTGGTGCTGCTGCTGGTGCTGGTGCTGGTGCTGGTGCTGGTGCTGGCGCTGGTGCTGGCGCTGGTGCTGGCGCTGGCGCTGGTGCTGGCGCTGCTGGCGCTGGTGCTGGTGCTGGTGCCTGTGCCGGTGCCGTGCCGCTGCTGATGCCGGTGCTGGTGCCGGTTGGTCTGGTGGTCTGGTGGTCTGGTGGTCGGGTGGTCTGGTGGTCTGGTGGTCTGGTGGTCTGGTGGTCTGGTGGTCTGGTGGTCTGGTGGTCTGGTGGTCTGGTGGTCTGGTGGTCTGGTGGTCTGGTGGTCT
>CAJNDV010032460.1:0-28151 GCA_905221635.1 Symbiodinium sp. CCMP2456 | reverse complement strand
ACTATACTACTGCTACTGCTACTACTACTACTACTACTACTACTACTACTACTACGACTACTTCTACGACTACTTCTGCTACTACTTCTACTACTACTACTACTACTACTACTACTTTCACTACTACTACTACTACTACTGCTACTACTACTACTACTACTGGTGCTTCGTTGTTTTACTATCATCTCTACTCTACAACAACAACAACAACAACTACTACTACTACTACTACTACGACGGCGACTACTACTACTACTACTACTACTACTACTGCTACTACTGCTATTGCTACTACTACTACTACTACTACTACTACTACTAGGACTACGACTACGGCGACGACGGCTACTACTACTTCTACTGCTACCACCACCACAACAGTTACTACTGCTGCTAGCACTCGCACAACGACAACTAGACGGCGCTGCCAACAACAACAACAACTACCACTACTAGTCCTACTTCTACTCTTGCTCTTGCTACAACAACAACTACTGCGACTGCTACTACTACTACTACTACTATCGCTACTCCTACTACTACTACTACTACTACTACTACTGCTACTGGTACTTCGTTGTTCTACTATCATCTCTAGTACTGCTACTGTTGCTGCCGCTTGCTACTATTACAACAACAACAACTACTACTACTACTACTACTACTACTATTACTACTACTACTACTACTACTACTACTACTACTACTAGGACTTCGACTACGACGACGACGTCTACTACTACCACCACAACAACAATTACTACTGCTGCTAGCACTCGCACAACGACAACTAGACGGTGCTGCCAACAACAACAACAACTACTACTACTACTACTACTACTACTACTACTACCGCCACTACTACCACTGACGCCGGTACACTTCAACCACCCAAACATCGCAGTTGCACCGTAAACTCCGAGGCTGCCTCAGTGGCCCGAGGCCCAGGGCCGTCAAGCACGAGGCCAGCGCATGTCAGAGAAAGAGAGGAGCCAACAGGTGACAATATAAATGCTCGTAATAGTAACAGTAATAATCATACTTGTAGTAGTCATAACCGCAATAGTAAGACGAACAGTGGTAAGATCAGGAAGAGCACGAACAGCAATAAGGACAACAACGGCAAGAAGAAATAGGACAGAACAACCACGAGAGGACCACCGCAACAACAGTTACAACCACAACCGACGACCAACAACCAACAACACCGCCACCAACAACAACCACCACAACACAAAGCAGCAGCAACAACAAACAACAAAGGAACGGCTACGTGTACAATAAGAACAAAAGCAAGCACAAAAGCACGAATAATTGCCTATGTTCGGATTCATGCTTAGATAAGCTGTAGCTTGAACAACTATGGAGTTTGACATAGTCCTGCCGATAATGTTAAAATGTAAGCTTTTTCGGGGTGACGGAACAGAGCGGGCAGGATTACAAAAACAAGAGCAGTAACAGGACCCATAAGAAGAAAAGAAGGAGAACAACAACAACGACAACAACCCTAACAGCAGCAATGACAACGACAACTCAAACAACAAAACAAACAAACATGTACAGGAACATCAACAACGACGAAACAACAAGCAGCAGCAGCAACAACAGCAGCAGCAGCAGCAAATACAACAGCAATCTTCAATAATCTTCAGCAATCAGCAACAGCAACAGCAACAGCCAACAATGAGTAACCAGCAGTCACTAAACAACAATCAACAGCAACGGCCAACAACCAGCAACCAACAGCAACAATCAACGTCAAAAACAGCAACAGCAATAGCAGCAGCAGCAGCAGCAGCAGCAGCAGCAGCAGCAGCAGCAGCAGCAGCAGCAGCAGCAGCAGCAGGAGCAGTAACAGCCACAACAACCACAACAGCAGCAGCAGCCACACTAAGACAAGAAGGCAGCTCAAGAGGTTGTTCCAGTTTTGTTATCGCTGTTTTGCCTTATTGCTGTCGCAAATCTTATAAACATGCCAGTGTGTCTTGCTGTTATTCATGAATCTGAATGTACCTGTATGCTTAGCCTGGCAAGAGTGCGGACGATGAAGCTTGGAGGAATGTTGTCAAGAAACCTCGCCGATTCCATGAGTTTGTGTGTATCTTGTGAGCCGGTTCTGCATACCACTACTTTGACGGTGCACTGGTCAATTAGCGCCGATCTTTCTTTCTGTTGTAGGTTCAGCTGGTTTGGCCCTGTTAACAAAGGGGTCGACACCGGAACTCGTTTCCCAGGGTGTGAGGATTGAGAGTTTTTGGGCGTGGCGTCTGTGACTCAGTGCATGCGTTCGCGAAGCCAGCGTGGGAAATAAGGAAAGCGTCTGTGATATGTATTAGAGTGTTTGACGCTCCAGGACACGGGGATTGTCATAGGTATTTTAAACGTTGTAATGACAAACCCCCGAGCCTGAGCCCACATCCACAGAGCAATGTCATCGAGGTTTTTTGCCTACGCCTGACTCATCTTCGGCACTGGCAGTCCCTGAGAGGGATGCACCAGATGAGACGCCGATTTACACTGCCCGAAGCGTGCGCTTGGCCGTGGATTCCATGGGCCGCGTGGAAAAGCAAGAATGGTGATGGTGGATCGTAATGGTGGTAAGTAGTCATGCTAGCAGTCGTTTGTTCCTCCATTTGATAGCACCACAAGCGCCGACAACCGGATGACCGGCACAACCTTGACTGCTGCTAATTCGGCTGCTGCTGGTGGTGCTATTTCTGACGCTTCTGCTACTGCAGTACTACTCTCTATACACCCATTGCTAATATATATCACTACTGCTGTTTGTTTAGATCTGATGTGTGGCTGAAACAAGTTGAGCATTGAGATAGACTTCAGAGCTCCTAGGATCCATGGGCTCAAAATCAGTTCACTCCAGCATGCTCTCGCCCAGGCAACACTGGCCTCGACCTTCGTTTCGATGACGACTGGGGCATCCTAGTGCAGTCTGTGGAAACCGGATCGCAAACAGAGAAAGGGTTTGGGCCTTGGTCGGTTGTAGGATCAGATCAAGCCTAGTGCAAACGCCGACGGTGACCTAGGCCAGTGCCGGTCTAGGGCTGGGTGCTGGCACTGCCACTCCGATGTAGCGCACTTGTCAGCTTTGCAGCACGTTTCACATGAGTGCCTGTCAGGTGATACGCCCGACCAGTGCAGAGCACGCTCACGCAGTGTCCAATTGAACATTGTCGTTGTCGTTATCGTTGTGGTTGTGGTTGTTGTTGTTGTTGCTGCTGCTGTTGTTGTTGCTCTTGTTCTTGTTAATGTTAATGTTAATGTTAATGTTAATGTTAATGTTAATGTTGGTGTTGTTGTTTGTAGCATGACCAGTTCGAGGATCCACTTCCCGGCCAGCCCGGCCTCGCAGAGGGCGACTTCATCGTGGCCATCGAAGGTGCAGCGTTCCGACAGTTACACCGAGGTGTAGAAATCTGTTGTGGTTCTTCGGTCTCGTATCTGCGAGTTCGGGGTGCTTCATGATTCATGGAGGTTTTTGCAGGTTGGGAGCCGAACGTGAAGGCCCAGAAGAAGTGTAAACTCTGCCTAAAGGGGCTGACCGTCTCGATGAAGTACTTTGCAGGATGCTCGCTTCGGCACCGTTCGCACGAAGAGTGCGATGCAGTTTTCTCTGAGCGGCTCCAGCCGCCTGGCTTCTAATCCCGGATGACCTCTCATGGCTAGGAAGTGCCGTGATGAGCACATCGGAATGGCAAAGGGCTTTTGGAAGCAAGTCAGCACGAGATCGTTCGGGCTTTCGGAATCACCTGATGCCCCATGGGGCCAGGCTTGGATGTCGGCGTGGCAAGCCCGGCTTTTGATGAATTAACTCCAAAGCATAACACGGGCTACTCATGCAAGTCTCGAGTAAATCCCACAATGCCCTATGAGCCATGAGCCTCCCAAACCACGGTTAAATAGTGTGGCCCTGAACGCGGCACGAAGCCTCCAAGCACAGGAATGGAGCCATTCTGAGCGTGGTCCGACCCCAGTCTCGTATGCCTGCCGGATACAGTGGCATGAGAGGCAAAGCACAGAAACTCGGCGGCCTTTACACGGGTCTCCAAGGCCTGAGGAACTTGCATTTCCGCACGTAGCAGTTTCTGAGAACTCCCTTCTCGTCTCTGAAGCCTTGCAGGAGCTCTTGCAAGCTTGCATGCATGCGTTTACATTGGCAAACGCAGTGTTTCTGCATATATGTCTTTGTATTTTTGTATATGTGTATATATATATATATATATGTATGTATATGCATTGTCCGACTGACGGGCAGCCTTGTCCCAGGAACGAGAGCGCCATGCCCAACGGCTGGCGTTTGCCTCGCCAACCCGATTTTCGCAACACGGGCTGGGGTGGCGGATGGTCCTTTGGCAGATTGGTTTGGTGAATTCCTGAGTGCAGAAGGCGTCTTGTTCTTCCTCGCAGTGCATGTTGCCCAGACTAGGGCAAAAATCAGCCCCTGTATAACGTGCAGCTACTCGCAGGTCATGGCTTTTACTTCGGTTACGGGGATGCCCAGTCAGAAACCACGATCAGAGGTGTGCTTGTTACTTGTTCTCGGCCTGAGTCGAGGAGTCGTGGTCGGCGAGGGGGACACGACCCGAATCGCATGTGGAACCGCTTCAACCGCGGACCGCCCTGGTGAAGAAAAGAGGATTTTCTGGCATGATGCAAGATTCAGAATTAGTGCAGAACGGGAACGTATCACTCGAAGAGATGCATCTGCGAAAGCTTCCAAGCAGTGAGGCGTTTGCCGGTGACTTTGTTGAGTGGCGCCATTCCAAGCAATTAGCTGTTCACCGAGTGTTCCTGAAGTCTCGCGAACTGCTCCCGCTTCCTGCAACTGTTTGGCTTTCTAACATGTCATGTGCGACACTGGAAGCGACTGTTTATGAAAACCAGTGTGTGCAGCCTGTCTGGGTTAGACTAAACTCTCAGCCTAGCCCGCCTGAGGCAGTGTAAACCCCGTCGAAGCACGAAATCAGCACAAAGGGTTTGCTTTCTCTTAGCCGCTTGGTAGTCGTGATCAGGCATGTCAGGGGACCGCATGCCTTGGACGACGAGCACAGGGAGACAGCAGACACATCTTAGACGCGGACAGGCAGACGTTTGCTCACAATCACTCGCAAGCACGGCCCGGTGCTGCTCGAACCAGGGCGCCATGCACTCAGTTCACAGAACGCTGTCGTCACAAGACACGGTCAGATTGATGTTTCAGTGCCACTGCAGTACTTGGAGCGGTACTATTCCTTGAGCAACTACAGTACTTCCGCCGAGTGCCCTGTGTCATCAAGGCCTGGCCGAAGGGTGCCAATGACCGTGGCTCAGGCAGAGGCGGTGCTTGCACCCGCCGAGGCTCAGGGTAAATGAGTAAAGCGTCGGTAGATGTAGAATCAGAGCTTGCATCCTCGGACTGATCAAGCCAACCTCACCTCAGCAAGAACGCCTGGGCTTCATTGCACCCTTCTTAAGCACAACTTTACAGTCTGCGTTTGGAAAGCCACTTGCCCACGTCAGCTTTGTATGTCTAGCCTAACTGTCGGTCAGGCAGGAGGTGCGACAGGCTAATGCCGACAGACGGCACGGTGCCATTGACTTCTGTCACTTCGGGCTGCAGGCCAAGGACGATGCGAAGGATGACTGCAAAGACGAGAGGCTGCCATGTTGCTTGACTCGAGGACTTGCCCTCGAGTTGAAAAACTTAGGTGAGCCCATTCATGGCCACTGACGTTTTGATTATGAGGATCCTTGTACTGTATGGCTTGGCGTTCATATGACTGCGAGGTACGCAGGCATCGTCCGCCGGATGACTCCGGAGCTGATTCAGGAGTGCTGCAAAGAGCGCCAGATGTGGCCTGAAGCCAAGCTGCGTGTAGAGAACTTCTACATTATCCAGCTTCTTGTTCCTTTGCTCTGCAAGCTCGAATCTGCAGCCAGCTGCAGCCTGAACTTTGGGCTGTCACACCCAGGTCGCAGCCGCAGCTGAACACGGTTCTCTACTTGAACTACAAAGGCGAGCATTGTGTGCTTTGCATTTCTCGGGAGGGTGGTTTGGAGATGCTAGGGGTGACATGCACCGGTCGCCGAGCCTGAGCCTGTCGATGGAGAGAAACCCACTTCACACTCCGAGACTAGAGGTTGACCAGCGCAAGGATGTTGACGAAGCATTAAAGACAGCGGCAGCACAGAGCTTGAGCGCACATATGCCAGGCTTTTGCCAAAGGATGCTATGCTCTTCCTGCCTAGGTATGCGCACATGGAACCTGCCTCCACAACTCCGGTTTGACTGTAGATCCGACAAACAGGTTTTGAGACCATCGAGGGTCTCGAGGCCTACACGAACCTCCGTGTCAGCACCTTACACAGGGTGCACTTCAGTCAGGGAGCTTCGAAGGGCAGTCCCACCTCAAGCTCGTGAGGGGCTGCTGTCTTTAGCCTGCAGCCATGCGTGTGCCGGAGGCTGTGGCAAAGCATATTGGGCTTCCCAGCATCAGTGCATGCATGCAGGAGAGGGAAGCTGTAGAATGGCAGGTGGTTGCTTGGATCCGGGCATCACACGGAGTGAATGTTAAAACCCTGCTTCAGTGGGCTCTCCAGCCCAAGCCCCCAAATGCTCGAAGCTGCCTCATGCTAAGTCTGAGCCGTATATTGTATCTTTCGAATCCTCGCTGCTAGAAACGAGCATGACTTCAAAGGCGCTCTGAATCTACCGCAAAGCAAGGAAAGCTCAATCTTCTGCTGGCCAAGGCTTTGCATCTGGGCAACAACAACATTGCCAAGATCGAGGGCCGGGAGCCCTTTCCCATAAGGACTTGGAAGCTCAAGCCCAAGCTCAACAGAGACCGGGTTCGTATGTACAAGTTGTAGCGCAGAGAGCAGAGCCCGGGCCTTCCGCTTCGTCAGGTTTGGACCGGATGTCGAGTCTCAGGAGCCTGAACCTCGATGGCAACCGCATTATGTGCCCTGGCTGATGATCGGAATGGTCTAAGATGCCGTGGTTTGTGTATTTTGGCAGCCGTGTGCCCAAGATGCCCTGAATCCAAGTCCAGTGTTTTCCCGAGTCGCCAACCATCACCCATCAGATGATTTGAAGCGCCAGGAACTTGAGCTGGCTGCACCTAGTATTCCGCATTTCCGGAACTGACACAATCAGGCTACTTCGCGTTGGTAACTCTGAGAACAGGACCCGACATGGATGCTTGCACATAAGCCAAGAGTTCAGAGTCCCAACACCAGTTAAGCTTATCGACCATGCAAGACCGGTTGCAGAACCCCAGCCGAGCAAGCACTCATCAGACTTACAGGTAGGCACATCCAAGAGGGGCCAACCGACAAGTTTTTGGTAATAGAACCTTGTACGACTCTACAATCAAAGAGCATCAACAGTGCCTCCACGCATGCTTGTTCGTTCAGGTGCATCGAGAATCTGAAGGGAAACTTGGAGCTGCGCCAGCTCAGCATCGAGTCCAATGCACTAAGGCACAAACCAGCCCGTTTTCAGGCTTTCAGCTTGGATAATCCATACGGTGGCTTGCTTCCAAGTTCACTAGCCCCCAGAATCTCAATTGTTGCGTTTTTGGAATCTTGGTTGTTTGGACAAAGCCGGACGTGGCAATGATTCAAAGTGACACACGCACATGCAAACAGAGGAGTGCAGAGATGCAAGCTGTCTAGACACATGGCTTGGCCTTGCATATACATATATATATATACATATATATATATATATCTCTCTCTCTCTCTGTGAGTGTTTGTTTGCATGTGGTCCGCTCCAGTTTCGGCAGGCAGCTTTCCAACCTGTCGGCGGCTCTGAACCTTCCTTCCCGAGAGGGTCGTCCGGGTTAGTTGGATTGCGACCAGGCGCAAAAGTTGCAATGCACACACACTGCTAGGATGCAGAGCGAGCTACAGAATCTTCTCTCGAGTCTGAAAAGTAGCCCGAGATTCTCCCCGGGAGTAGATCTGCTAAACAGGTTGCAATTGCAACAGATGCGACCCAATGATTGTTTATTTCTTAACTGCTTCTCATTTTGGATCTGTCGCTTGCCTGCTGTGTGATGCAGCGCGAAGGTCGCATCTGATGAAGCTCGAACAGCTCAATGTTTCCAGGCTTGGTTTTGATGTGCAAGCACGACCTCTCATCCTGTGCACCCCGTCTAACCCTCCCACATAGGAGTCCTTGGTGGTTGCAGCTGGAAATATGGTATGAAGTATATAATCGAAAGAGATCATTTTAGTTGACATTGCTCTGCTCTGTTGCCCTGGCTTGGCCGTGTGCTGAAGGAACGCCATCACAAAGGTGACAGACCTGGAGGAGCTGAAGTCTGTACCAAGTGCGCCGCCTGTGTATTTGCGCATAGGGTACGTGCCTTGTGGGTCAGACCTGGCAACGTAAAGCACGCGTTGAATGCAGATGCTGCAGACGCATAGTTTCGCATGCACGACGCAAAGACAGGTCTGGAGAACATTGATATCTCGTCGCTGCCTCATGTCGGGTGCATGACATTTTCTGGTTGAAGCGAGGGAGTCACTGACTCCTGTACTACACCCGATGTGTGCCCGTCCCGTGGGCCAGATTTGTCATGAATGTTGGTTCCGCTGTGCGACGCATCAATGCACGGGGCAAGAGGTGTTCCAAACTGAGCAATGAGATGCAATGCAAACACTGGGAACTTCTGTAATTAGTGGATCTCCTAAACGTCTACCTTTACACCCCGAGCTGCAAGATGCTGCATGCTGTTCAAGACGAGCAGAGTTGTCAGATCGCTTGGGTTTGCCCATTCCTCTGTGATTTGGTTGGTGTCCACAAAGCTGCTTGCCGTTGCATGTTGCGGGCGGCAAACCGAGAAGCTTCTCTAGCCAGTCCGAGTTTAACAGCCTAACGAGAACGTTGGCCGCCTGAGTTTTGTAAGAAGTTTCACCAGCACCCCGCAGCCGCGCCGCACGAGGCATAATTGCATTGAAGAGTCGGACGGGGTGGTCGAGTTCTGGGCGAGCTTGCCGGTCCCCTGGGGTCGTACATGTAGGCACGTGTAGTCTGTATACTGTACACTCTTCTTCTAAAGCTTCGGCTGGAATTGACTTGCGTGTGACCTGCTTAACTGAGCTGTTGTTGAAGCAAACAAAGGCTTCTGATTTGTTCGGAGGGTGCTTGTTGGTAGACGATTTGCTTCCAGTTCAGTTCCGTTTCGATCAAAGGGTCTATGGTCTAGGTTGCAACAAGCCTTATGACAGGCCTGAGGGGGTCAAAGCTTTCTTTTCTAGAACAGCAAGATGCTGTGGCCTGGCACGCTGTGGGCAGCATGGGCTTCGGGCCCGAGCCCGCGCCATTTGGGGAGAGAGGTTGCGAGACCAGGGATCTGGCATCGCGAACCCAGATCACCAGAAACACTAAGCCTTGTAAGCCAAAGCTTCTCAAGCCGAGGCCCGGAGAGCTGAAGATCCTTCGTTTCCACAGCAACCCAGGAGCAGAATTGGGCCGTTTTTCTGCTTGTCACGATAAGCATCGTCATAATCGCCGCGTTCATGGCCGGGGTTCTGTGAGTTGGGAAGTCATTCAGCAAAGTTTTCCTTGTCTTGTGACCACCAACATCACCACAGCCATCAGCACCAGCAGCAGCAGCACCACCATCGTCGCCCCGAACGCCACCAAACCCACGATTGTCATCATGATCACTATTTTCACTCTTTCTTCTTTGTTGCCGTCGTAAATCCCGACAGATGCTTTTTGAGCTGACTGCCAAGCCCTCTCGGGTACTTGTTCTCCCACGCGGTAGATGAGTCGAACCCACTGCTGCTTCGAATCAAGCAACCGTACAAGGGGTTGACCTAAGTCATAGCGTCTTGCGGAAGTCGTTGCACGTGAGCGTGGACATGGGGGAACCGGCACTACGGCTACTACGAGGGGAGGGTCTAACTCGCCTCAATCTTGTTGAGGAAATACACATCTTTCTACGTTGACATTGAGGTTAAGCAATCCGGGCTCGGCCTGGCATACATCCAAACATCAACCGTTGCAGGGTCCTCGCGCAGGCGTGTACATGGGGATACGGTGCAAACGCTCATAAGGCAATTCGCTGGAAGTCGTCTCGAACCGGCAAGCACATTGGGATTCCGAGGTAATGCTCGGGAGCCAGTTGTCTACCCACACAACCCAACTGACGCCGGTCGTCACGCTACGAAGCCCTAGGTGTCGTTTGGCAAAAGTCATCTCGTGTGCGCGTGTACACGGGAATACCGCACAAACGCTTGTTCTGCAATTAGCTGGAAGTCGTCTCGAACCGGCAAGCACGTGGGGATTCCGAGGCAATGCTCTGGAGCCAGTTGTCTACCGACGTGCCAAACCCAAGTAGACTTGACTGAGTATTCACCGGGTAATGTGATTTGCGAGCTAGGCTAAGGCTCTTAGATGTGGCTTCTGAGCACCGCCTCGTGCTGACCTCGCGCAACCTTGCGTATCGTGTGTCTACATGGGGAATAGCTTGGTTACCATCTGTTTTGGTCTACCGGATGCAACTGCTACTGCTTGAAAACCCTTCTTGAAACCCTCCGTGCTCCTGCTTCTGAAGGGCGCGTGTCAATGGGGATTCCAATGTTCTCGCATGTTGTGATTCATGAAACGGTTGCAGTTTTCTTAGCGCGTGGGCGTGATTTCTGTTGTTTTGAGGCTTCGCCCGAACAGGCTTGCAATACAGCGTGTACTTCGGGATTCCCTAGATCAACAATGATAAACACATTCAGTGCAATGACCTCTGGGCCCTTCACTTTATGCGGCGTAACCATGCGGTGCCGCGACTTCTTGAACGCTGCCGCGACATAAGTCTACCCCTCGTAGCCCTCCCTGATTGCTTACCCTTTGAGCTCTGCATTTCGTGAGGGCTTCGTTTCATCGAGCACTACCGAAAGCGGATGGCCGGGAGCCTCAACTGCAGAGGTCAGCGACTATGTAGCTGCAATCGTCAACATGACCATTTGACTTCAGTCTCGGTGTTCCGGAACCTTGTGCATGGGGATTTTGGTGAAAAGCTCGCAGCCGGGCAATAGCTACGTAAGCCCTTGATAAAGAAGCAGAGGTGTCGGAAGCTCTTTGGCTGTGTAAGGTCAATGCCGTGCCTTCGCCCGGGGCTCAGTCAATCCTCTCACACGGTGTAAGTCTTCAGGCCTTGAACCTCGAACCTGAGCCGTCGAAACCTGACCCCCTGCAGCGGACGACATCCTGTGTACGGCGTTATGAAGTCTTAACCCTCAGCACAGAACCAAATCTCCTAGCCGAGCCAAAGGTCTAGGGTATAGGGATTTTGGTACACTGCACTTCGGACGCAGACTTGCCTTGCAAACCGACTGTTGCGCACAGTCTCCGAGGATACTGGGTGGATCGAAGTTGGCTATCGCATTTGAGGCTTAAGTTTAATTTAGGCTTTGACAGTCAAGGATGGAGCTATTCTCTGGGAGTGAGGTCAAAGCATCCAGCTAAAGGGTTAGCTCAGACCATTTAGGGACCCGTGCCACGTCCTGACTACAGTAAGACAACAAGAGACCAGCACGTCCAAACAGGAATACCACTGGAATACCACAGCTGTCCTTGGTTCAGGGCCCGGGCATCAGGTGTATGTGGTCATGGTTTAGCGGGGTCAAGCGGTTTTCTTACATGACGGAGCCGGACTATCACTGCAGGCTCAAAGCCGCATCTTTTCATGGAAACCTGCGCATGACAATCGTACATTTCTGCCTGCGCGCATTCAGAGCGGTGTGCATCTTTTTTTGGGAATCTGGTGGTTGACGCAGGTCTAGGAGGCTGGGGACACTGCGGAGGAATAGTGTCTTGATGTTTGTGACACACGAGCTAGAGTAGAAGTAGCAGGAGTGCTGCTACGTAGTCGTGGTCGTCGAAAAGGTCGTGGTGGTGCAGTGGGTCCACAACGGTAGTGCCACTAGCACAGTAGTAGCAGCAGTGGCAAGTTTCTAGTAGTAGACGTCGTCGTCATAGTCGCAGTAGGAGTGGTAGCCGTAGTATGTTGTAGTATGTCACAGTCGTAGTCGTCGTGGCTGTGGTTGTGGTAGCACTGGTGGTGGTAGTAGTAGCAGTAGTTGTTGTAGTTGTAGTTGTAGTTGTAGTTGTAGTTGTAGTTGTAGTTGTAGTAGTAGTAGTAGTTGTTGTTGTTGTTGCCTCTGTAGGAAGATGTATGACAGCCTTGATGACAGCAGAAACCGCATCCCTAATTGTAGTCACTTTCATGACAACGTAGGTCGCCGGGACTCAACGACAAGAGGTCCCTTGCCATCGAACTGTCTGCCGACAGAGTGGCTCGCTTCATGTCGCTTCAGCAGGCATTGTGCTCAGCATCTCGTTGCCAGGACGCAGAGAAAATACTTTGGGTAATCGGCCACAAGTCCTTGACGCCGGTTCAGGTCGCGACAGCTTCTCACCGCTTGGCCAAGACTATGATGCGAAGCAGTGAAGCTTCCCGGCAAGCTGGCCTGAAGAAGCTGACGGCACCGATAAATCGATCGCTTGCAGAATTTGGACCACAAGCAGCTGCAAACACATTGTGGGCTCTGGCCAAGCTATCGTGCAGGGACGGTCCACTACTGCAGAACATTTGCGGCACGACTTCGCGACTCATTCCTCTTTGCACCGGACGCCACTTGAGCAATGTCGCATGGTCGATGGCAACACTGTCCCACAATGATGCCATGCTAGTTTCAGCGATAGCCTTACAAATGGCCACGCCAACCATTCGGGAGAACCTCTCCAACCAGAGTATTGCAAATACATTGTGGAGCTTTGCAGTTCTTGATGCATCCAACCTGCCCTTGATGTCTTGCTTAATGGAGACTGTGGCATCATCTCGGTATCCGATTAACTCCCAGGATGTAAGCAACATATTATGGGCCATCGCGCCGGAGACAGCCAATCTAAAGTGCGAAGTTGTGTGGAGGCCCTTCACTGCAGCAATGGCCAAAAAGTCCCAAGGACAAGCTGCTGAGCTGCCTGTGCAAGAACTAGTTAGTGTGGCATGGGCCTTCGCAGACGTTATCGCCAGCACCGTGGAGACTCCGCGACCACGTGTCCGGCGCCCGCAGCCGCTGCAAGTTGCGGCAGCCGAGAGCGGCATGCGAAACATGCGCCCGATTCGTTAGCGTGTTTGTATAATTATTCATAAGCAATGCAGCCACAAGTTTGAAGGAGCCTCTTGAATACATGAAATGGTGTAGTTTTTTTTTGTTTATCTGCCTAAAAATAAACATACCTCATGGCCGCCTACATATCTTTCTTATCTCTTACTGTCTATGATGATTCGTGGTCAGTGCTATGATGAAGATTTGTTATTATTAGTCAATAGTTTCACTACTGACTACTGCGTGTAGATGTCTGTACATATCTATATCTTTACCTCTCGTCCCCGCCCCTACGCCCCAAACGCACAGACGTAAGGATCTGAAAACATATGGCCCTCCCCTTCTCGGGCTTGAGGGTGGGTTTAGGGTGCTCCACAGAGCCATGTTCAGGGAATTTCATTGTGTTGGAAAGGGGTTCCTGTTTGAGGCCTGCTTCAGAGTTTCTGTAAGGATTGTCAGGGATAGTCGGCTTAAGGACCTGGTTCGCCAAAGAGGGAATGCTGCCTATTTAAAGCAAGTCAAGTATTTGGACTACACGATCCATGGAAGAAAGATTAACTACCGGGCTTGCGAGGGTTTTGGGCCAAAGCCCATGCTTCCCCCTGGCCCTCACACCTGCCCGAAGTACGCACGTAGCCCAGTAAGTGCTGAAAGGCCCAGGCCATGAACTCGGGGAGCCTAGAGCTTCAGACTCTGAATGTCTCTATCTACGTGAGAGCACGTGAGAAGAAGAGAAGCGACACACTCCCCAAGCCCGAAGACGGAGACTGTTGGACCACCTGAGTTCTCATCAGGCTCCGGTACCTCGATGAGAGGCCGATCTTCCCAGTAGATGCTTGGATTTGAAAGCTTAGTGGGTCCGGGTGGAGGCTCAGCGTATTGGGACACTGGGACACATTCGAGCATTTCCATGGTCCCGGGGTTCGGGCTTGAAGCCTCGTTTCTGGCCCGTGGGCAACTCCAACTTTTGGTCGATGGTGAGCGATAGTCGAAATGGCACCCAGGGCACGGAGACCTCAGGATACGGCACCTTCGACAATTGTTTGGGGTGGGAAATCGTTGTTTCCTTGTGTCAAACGGCTGCGTCTGTAGTAGCTAGATCATGCAAAGGTCAAGCCTCCGCAAGAACGTGTTCTCTTCGTAAGAATGCCGAAGCAGCGGGGCATGTTTGCAAATTCATGGTACTTTTGAATACTGTAAGCATAAACTCATACAGTTTTTGTTCAACTTGCCAAGCTGAGGAACGGAAGGCAAGTGCGGCATGGGCCGAGGGTGGCATTCAGGCCCGGGAATGACGCTTGCACCTCCAGTTCCACTGATCTGTTGCTACCTGCAAGCCGTGGCACTCACTTGAGCTTCCAGCCAGTGCCGACATTTTCTGCAAGGCAATGCAGCAGGCGAAGCGGGAGTTTCTGCAGGACCCAAGCCGGCTTGAACTGGTGGGTTGATAGTAGCCTTCAGCTCAAGATGTCTTTGCCGGTGGTTCATGACAAAGCTGTTGGACGTGTGGGTTCGTGAGTTTCCTGGTTGGTTCTGTGGTCCTAAAGTGATCTTGGACGTTCCAGGACCTAGCAGTTGTCCTTCACTGCTTGCGGTCTGCGCCAGGTATGCCTTTTTGAGGTGATCTGTGCTGCAGGAGCAGAATCGCCAGCAGAACTCTGTTGATCCTGATCGGCGGGAGTTCCTTACGCAGCAGCGCAAGCTCGCCTTGGTCGGAGGCCTCAGGTCAACATTGGATTCGGTGGGTTGTGTTTGTTTCGTGGACGGAGGCATATCAAACTACGCCGTTCTTCTGGTTTCCGATATCCCTCTGCTCGAAGGCCTGAACTGACGCTAGATACAAGGCCTCCAAGCTTGCGTCTGAGTGGAGCACGAGCGGCGTAGTTTCTTCGGTCGCCGCACTGGGTTCGCATTGTTAACAACTGATCCCTCTGTCATAGTGTCCCCTCCATGCATGATCAGCATAGAGCTACGCAAGCGGCGGAGCTCGAAAAACGGTACGGCAATCAGGAAGCAAGACCCTCTTGCTGCATGTCTCGCCATAGGCCCGAATCGAGCGCGAGGAACAGGAGAAGAGGGAGCAAGCAGAGAAAGAGGAGGAGGCGGCCAAGGGACCCTCCAGCAAAGTAAGATGAATAACATCGCCGGGGCAGGTGTGGCTGAGACTGACCTCTCGCACTGCGCACTTAGTCGCATATGTGCATTTGGGTTTTGCACGTAATCTCTACCTCCTCATGCTACCAACGCTTCTCGTATGGTGAATCACGCTACCGCTAGAGCTGCCAGAGCCGGCATTCTTGTTCGCTGCTTGGTAGGACAGTGCTCCTTTCAAGCCTTTCATGCGGGAGTCTGCAGTCCCTGCAGTCCTGCGGCCCTGGCCCCTGCATTCTTCAGTTCTGTGGTCAAGACTTCGTTGCCCGAGAGGGCACGGGGAATAGGAAAGCATTTCAGCTCACCAGACGCTTACCATTGAAATCGCGAGGTTCGGATGCCTTGTAATTCCTTGCAGCTCCATGCCGCTACTAAACCCCCAAGCCTTTGCTATCGTCTTCCTGCAGCTACATGCGTAAACACGGTGGAAGCCGCATATACTCATACAGATGACCCCTCTATGAGCAGGATAGTGAGCGTAATCGGTTTAAGTTAAGCTGACTTCTGGCGCCAAAGACACTAAGCTTCACATGTCCTCGTGTATGATGGGGAAGTGATTTATTGCGGGCTGACCGGGTTCGGGGCTGCCGTGGTCTCGCGACTAGCGAAGGGACATCGGTGGGTGTCACAAGGCTAACATAAACTAGAGAGACAAGTGCACCCAATTCTCCCCGGCTTTCGCTGCCTGGCCGGCCTTATTGGCCTGCAGGAAGCTTTGCGGCAAACCCCCGTCCAGAAGGGCGACCCCCAGGCCATTCAGCTCAGAAGGGAGAGAGCTGTCACCTTGAGAGGGGAGTAAGTTTGGCGATGAGCAAAGTGTTGATGACGATCGAACGTTAACGGTTATGAGTATGGCCGTGATGGCAATAAGGACATGATGATGGTTTTGGTGATCATATTGATGGTGGTAACTTTGCAAAAGGAGTGGTGATGATGACCATGAGTCATGGCGCTCGCCTCAATACGGTTCTGCCTCGTTTCATGGTTCTGCTTCGCTCGGCTTATGCTCAACTCCCCCTGCTCAACGTCACAGGCGATTGCCACCTGCTTGCACGTTTTGATCAGCACGTGCACATCCGGCCTGTGTCTTCTTAGCTTTCAATAGCAATGGGTAATCAGAAGCCGGCACAGCACCCTTGGGGTTTTGGTCGTCAAGGAATTCCAGGAACAGCATTGTTGGGATAGAATCTTTTGTCGCAGCAGATGATTCCACAGCAGTGCCTAAAGCATATTCATGACGACAACATCAAGCGGAATCATGCAAATCGTGTTAGCAGCAGTAGCAATAAGGACGTTGAGACAGCCACCACCAGCACCGCACCAGCACTCACCACCCCCGCCGCCGCCGCCACCACCACGCCGCCCTCACCACCACCGCCGCCACCAGCCCCACCACCACCACAAGCCCCAACACCACTTCCATTGTCGTCGCCATCATTATCATCATCGTCAGTAGCATCATCACCGCTACTGTACTCGACCATCACTACTGTATTACCAGCGCGATCATCATCATCGCTTCACACTGGCGGCCAGATGAAGAGCAATGGCACGGCTACTGCATAAGCATAGTCATAAGAGGCTTGTGTGGCGTCAGTGGAGGGGGAAATAGGAGGACGAGGAGCACAACCACCACGGCTGCTATACTCTGCTGTACTGGTGATGAGGGTGATGGAGTGAAGACACGAGCTCTTGCTGCATTGCTTCCTAAGGCCTTGGACGCTTACGTCAAAGACTGGAAGGCGAAAGTCGAACGCTTCGGCCCCGAGGTGGTTCGAGAGCAGGCGCATTCCTGCCGAGATGTGCTGCTGAAAGCTGGGTCTGCTTGGAACGTGCGATGCGCAGCCCGTGCCCAGAACAGTCTCGCGCCGCCGAGACTCTAGGGGCTTAGACGCCAGCAGTTGCGCAGGTCACTCTGGAGGTGTCTTGGCTGCCGTTGAAAATTCGTAGTAACTTAGTAAACTTAGTACTTCGATCTATGCAGCTTACGTCGCACATCGTGAAGCTGCATTGATGCTTCGGAAGTGAGCTCGTGCTCGGACAGCAAGGACATGCTTCTTCCTCTCAATCCGGGGCTGCGGGCAACTGAGGCACAAACTTCGTCTTGCAATCAGGCAGCAAAGGCTGCCGCGGCGGCCATAGACTTCCCCTCAGCTCACCAGGATCTTCTACCGGTCTTTCTCGCTCTTCATAGGATTTAGGATTTGGTCGTGGAGGTGGCGTTGCTTGTGTAATTTACTTCGTCAGCTGTTGGGATGCATCTTGATTTCGGCTGCACTTATAACTTGCGGATGTTGTTGGTCGAGGGAGGTTGTCGGCCGTTGCCTACGGGATGTGAGTCTTGGGCAAACGTGACAAAGCGCATGGCTGCATAAGTATGTTGCTAACCTTCGTTCTGTCTGCATGGTTCGCACTGGGCTTAGGAAAGCCATTAAATAAAGCTTCTTGAATCCCAAAACTCTGCACCTAAACCAAGCTTGGGTGCTTGTGACAGGCTATTGATTCGCAAGTCCAAAGCAGCCTTAAATCCGGAACTGTAATATCTGAAATAAAGCCGTTTCGCACTACGTCTCAGTCAGCTATTCGGGTGGCCAAAAACATGAAGCCTCTTTCGCTCCGGCCCTTCTACCGAGGCAGAGGCTCAGCGCAAGGCGGACTCGCATCGGCGCATGAGCACAGCTGCCGTGTCCCCAGTCCACGGATGTCTTGCTTCGGCTCCGGGTCTACTCCGGGCTCTGTAGGGCTTCGGCTTAACAGTTTTTATGTGCAGTTCTGAAGGTTTCACTTGGGACTTGCACCTTTTCAGTGGATCACAAGCCAGCAGAGCTTGGCAGAGCTCAGAGCTCGCACATTGCAGGGCCGGTGGGGGTGGCAAGGTTGCAGGGGCCATCTGTGTGAAAACCAAGACTTGGCGATTGCGTTGGGGCAGGAAGCATCCATCACAAACTCGGAGCAGGCTGCCTTTTAAGGGAGCGCCGAGTGTTTGACTGTACTTTCACAGACAACCTTTTTTCTGTGAGACGTCTCGGGATTCGCGCCCCAGATACATGGACTTTTGGTTGCCAAGATTGGGCTTCCTCAGCTTCGTCCTTCGAGAGTCTCTCCCGAGCCGTTTTCCCCTGAATTTCTGTTGGTGCTGCAGTCATTTGCGGTCATGCCTTTCCTTGGGCAGATGCTCGTGAATCGTGAATTGGCGAGCTTCAGGCTTTGTCGGTTTTGTGCGGTGGCAGCTCTGAATTTCGAGGCACAGCACCTTCCCAGATCGCCAACGGAGAAGGTGGGTTGCGTGCGGACCTGTAGATGCCTCGTCCGACTGTCGATGTCAACGGTGGAAGTAGCTGGCAATGTGTTAGGCCTTAGACAATTCCTTTAGCATCCGGCAGTTCGCAGTCTACTTGCACTGCCATGTTCGATATATGCCGTCTGTCTCAGAGGAGGGTTGGAGGGCAACGGTAGGCCGCTTTACTGGACAATCTGTGAGACATGAAGAACGGACATGGACCTGGACATTAAGTTGTAGCTCACCCAGTCGCAGTTGTTGAGGCAAAGGGTGACCTCTAAACCTGGGGACAAAAAGCTGTTCGGCAGCTTTCTGTAGCAGTACGGTTCCGCGACATACAGATACCAATTCATAGGCTGAACACTCCTCCGCCTAACAACGCGCGAAGTCTTCTAGGAGCCATGCGCGCGCACTGAGACCTTACAACCGGCGGCAACTCTGAGGAATGGTCGAGGACGCAAAGCCTCCATGGCATTATGACCTTGAAGACGGCGATGCCATACCCGTGGGAGACCGCTTGATTCGTGTGACGGACATCTGCTTCACTCAGGAGGATGTCTATGACAGTTTCTCCGATTCGCGACGCCCGATCATGGAGTTGATCTCCGATCTGCTGGATGGGCGCAAGCACCCACGTGAGGTGCCCCGAATTCGGGTTGCCTTTGCAGGCGGCTCCTTTGGGAAGTTCTTCTATTCAGCTGACAACAGGCGCCTCTTCGCCTTCAAGCACTGCAACATTGACTGGGCTCCTGTCAGGGTACTTCGCTGGGACAAGCAGCATGAGTTTGAGATGAAAGCCAAGAACGGAGAAGCTGTTCGAGCAGAGGGCGGTGGTCATCTTGCCGGGATGGTGCAACGGTTAGCTGACCATCCCCTTCCGCGAAGCCCTGTCATGCTCGAAGCAAGGAGCAAAATCAGTTTTTATATGGACGATGAGACCCAGAGGCTGCATGATGAGTTGCGACAAGCAGCAAAACAACGCTTCTTGAAAGAGAGCCAGAATCGAGAATACCTCGCAGACTGCATAGGGAAGCAATGGATGTTTGTTGTACAAATCCAGGACCAGATGATGCCAGCAACTTTGGTGACGGCAACGCCAGACGGTACTTTCGAAGCTTGCATCTGGAATGGTGAAGACACGGTCTTCCACCCATGCCTGCTGCCGAGTAGCATTTGGCTCAACAGTGCGGTGCCCGTCCCACGGCAGCTGTCTGTGCAAGATCTGGCATGCTCAAGCTTCATCGTTCCAAGCGACTTGAATGCCAAGTTGCCCAACCCATGGTGCGCAATTTGCAGCAAGCGTGTAGGGTCATCTTCGAAGGATGTGAAGCGGCACGAGAGGGACCATCCGGGCGCTTTCAGGTGCTTGGACTGTCCAAAGCAGTGCGACTGCAGCGAAGACTTGCGGCGCCATTCCCGGAAGATGGCCCACCGAATCCCAATAATGCCACTAGCTCAGAGCAGAATGGCATGGCGGTTTCATCTCGCAATGTTTCGGAGTGATTTCCAGTGAATTGGCTGTGCATGAGCCACTAATTGAGTTAAGGGGGCATGCTCAGCATGTGGCTGCAAGATCAAAGTTGAATTTGTGTCAAGGGCTTTTGAGCTCGTAAGATTTCCTCTCGCAGAGCTATGGGCTTTCCGCTAGGTAATTTGCACTTTGCTTTGCACGCATCGCATGCATGCCTTGGTTCGCGCCAACAGTCCCGGCAATGTTTTCCCAACAAAGTCGCAACTTACGGTACCCTGTGACCCATCGTCCTTGGCAACATGTTGATTTCTGCAGGCAGCCGAATCTAGCAAGCTTTGAGTGTTTCCGTTTCTGTTCTGGAATTCAGGTTCTCGCCGAAAGACACGTACTTCTGCCGAATTGGTGCCGAAGCTGACAGCTCGGATGACTCGCAAGAACCAGGCGCGCCACATGTCCTGAAGAGAAGGTCCAACTACCTCGATATGCAAGTCTCCCACGGCCATGCGAAAGTTGAAGCTATGAAGTCTGAAGCTCAGCGTTGACTGCATGCCCCAGGTCCGACATCTGCATCAAGCCATTGTGAGCCGCTGCCTGGCACTTTCGTTGTGCCGAAGCAAAGCCGTTCTGGAAGCTTGGGCCCATAGTTATTGAGGGCTTTGGGATTGGACCGGTATGATGTTCGGGGTGTGGGGATCTATGGCTCTGGGAGGGGAGGATTTAACGTTTCAGAGAAAGAAGGGCAGCAGCCGAGTGCCTTGTGAAAAAAAGAGAAAGCATCGGCCACAGCACGGGCATGGGCCCTTGCACACATTCAGACGGTTTCAATGCGAGGTGGGACGCATGAGTTGCCGCTGTTGAAGTTGTGACGCGTCGTCTACCACTCTCAGAACTTGATCAGGAACAGCCCGGGCGCATCCATTTTGCTTGGTGTGCAGCGAAGCGCTACCTGGACCCAAGCAGATGCGGCAGCACGAGAAAGCTTCACATCCGGGTCAGTACCGTTGTTCACGCTGCAGCTTGGCACATTTCAACAGCCTGCTTGCGCAAACGTTTCTTGACTGCAAACGATGAACTTCCACAGACTGAGGTCAGAAAACATTCGACTGCACCCAGGATTTGAGACGACATTCGCGATCTACCTGCCATGAAATTCCGGAGATGTTTAAGCTAGCTGACGAGGGCGACGACACTTCGTTCGTTGTTTAGCTTGTCCATGAAGCGGTCTCGCGATGCTGCGCAGCTTTTACAGTGCGGGTGATTGTCACGCATGCTGCTTGTGATCCGAAGGACCATACCCAACATGTTTGACAACCATGCAATTACGTAGCCCGATTGGCCAAAGCGAGGTGCAGCAAAAGAGTTAGTGAACCACCCGTCATGGATGACTTGATGAGAAGATACGGTCGTTATGATGCCTTGGCTCTCATGGACGACAATGCTTGGCAACCGTGGCATGCTGTGAGTCCTCGTCGGAGTCTACCCATTACACGAGTTACGAAGAGCAGAGATTGAATTCCCCAAGTTGTTGGAAGCCTTGTAGCACTTTGTAGGTTTTTGGGGGAGTGGTTCGGGCCCTCTGCTTGAAGCGAATTTCCCCTCAACACTTGTAATTATCCAACAATCTCTGCCGCTTACTACGAACACGAGATGCTGCTGAACAAGGCAGTCCGAGATTTAGATTGCAACACCTAGGGATGAACAGCGAGGGTGTGTGACTGCGCGACAGTAGGCTGACAGCAGTTGGTCCAAGGAGAGCTCTACAGGGTTCGTCATGCAGCTCGACGCGCGCCACTAGAATTCCGCTGATCAGCTAATTACTATGCGGCAGGTTACAGTAACGGTCAGTAACGAAACTTTTAGAATGAAGTTTGCCCTTGCCCCGCCCCTGCTCTGAAACCTTCAGATTGCAGGCGGAGCCCAAAAAGCAGATGTTCGCGCCGCCACCGCAGTTCTGCCATGAGTTCAGATGGTGGGTCAAGTGTAAAGATGCTTCGGCCCTTTCCTTTGTTATCTTTTCCCTGTCCCCAAACTCCGGCTTTTCTGCAGTGATCCTTCGTGTCGAGGTGTGGTCCGGCATCCCGCCATCCCTTCACAGAACCGATTGTGGTTGCGCACACAAACGTGTTCTTATGTCTTTTCAGGTAGACCGATGTCCAACCAAGATTTAAGACGGTGGCCAGGCGAACAGCCGCATCGCGGACTGCCCCAAAATCATCCACGGCACAGAGCTCGGTGGGCGTTGAGGGATCTACTTCGCCGCGTGGAGGGACAATAGGCACAGCAGCGGCACGTCGGCTTCGATTAGCCTCGATGGCCGCCACACCGCCAACATCCTTTTGGAAACTGCATGTTTTACATGCTTACATGGGGGAGCCTTTCCTAGTTGGCTCCAGCCTTGGACAGCCTGGTCAAGGATGCGGCCTCAGCCGAAATCAAAACATGTGATGGGCCTCGAAACCCTCTTAGCCGGAGCGCAACAAATCAGAAGTATTGTTTGGATACCTCAGAGCCTGCCTCCTAAGGCGGCCGACTTCAAGCAACAAAGTGGATCCAGTCTCAGTGTCTCTCACGACTTTGTCCCAGTTGGTATGGCGGGGGATAACGTGGAAATTCAGAAAGCTAGCTGTCCAAGATATGCATGGGGGTCTCTTTGCGTGGTCTCGGGAAAGGAAAACTAGGAGAGTTCGGAGCACTGATGCTAAAGACTCGACGCCGCGGAGGCACGGCAGATGACCACGCAGACAGGCAGTTTGCAGTGTGGGGTGCCTAGTTTGCCAATGTCTCCATTGGCTGAAATTCTTCGTGCGTGTTGCAAACGTAACCTTTCACATTTTTATTACATGACTATGCTCAAATGGTTTCAGCAGGTTTTAGCATGGCTTGGAGTCGTGCTGCTGTCGCTCCTCAAGCTGACCCATCCGTTGTTGAGCTATGTTCAGGGCATCTTTGTTGTTNNTTGTTCCCACCCCTCCCAGTTTGGCAGGGCGTGAAAAACAAACTGACCGTCGTGCATAGACCCGAATGAAGGCCCCTGGGATGCCCTCGCATTGGCGCACGAAGTTCCAGGCTCGACGCCACAGAGTCCGAGGACTTGCCTGCGACTCACCGAGAGGCAGATCCTGAAGAGCGGTTGTGAGGGTCTGGCGATTTAAATCGGGCAAGATGTTTGCAGATTTCAGGCTTGGACTTGAAGCCAGTACTCCTGAATTCTCAGTGGATGGGGGCTGCGGTACAGTAGTTGGCAATGCAATCTTGGTGGCCGAGCTGCGGAAACATCGGCACCTGCTGACCTGCAGAAGTCGAGATGTACAGCGGGTACCAGGAACTTCGGAGAAGCTTCCGATGTCGGATCCAGCTACCGTCCACATCTTGATTTGCAAGTCAGAAAGTGCGGTGTTTGATCAGCCAGCAAGCCGCCAAATATTACATCCCGCAGCGACGGGGCTTGGACAAGCAGGAAGATGTCTGCAATCAGTTGGCGACCCTCAGCCCATGTGTGGCAACAGCTACACCCTCGAGACGGGGCCCAGAGAATCTTAAGTTCTGGATCGTTTCCACCTTGAGGTTATAGGTATCAAGATGTAAGAGTCCATAATGTCACCCTGCATCGTAGGTTCGTCCTAGCCAGGCGGGAGGCAAAAAAGAGTCCATAATGATATCCATTTTTGTCAATGCTTTCAACTTGTGCTTTTTACTATCCTGATTCCTTCTAAAGAGTACCGACAACCATAACATGCGCAAACAGACAGCATGAACAAAGATGATCTGGAGCTTTTTGGCAACAACCTGCAATCTGCAGGTCACAGCAAAGAAGGGCCTGAACCTGGCTGACCTGGGTGCAAATGTCGTGCGAGGCTTAATGCTATTGCTGTCCAGGTGTGTGGACCTCCTGGAGGCCTTTCAACATAGTAGTATAATATGATCTGGTACGGCATATCTTACTTTACATTTTACTATACGGTGACCAAGCTTGTGGTGTGCAAAACTCATGCTATCTTCTATACAAGATGTTGTGCGTTGTTTCCCGTTCTATGTATATTACAGCGGAAAACACAAACACACACATATATCTACATAGATTCGTACTCCGTACAATTAGGCAGGGAGAGAAAGAGTGCAGTTACAGTACACACAGTTCATGTTATATAGTTTCCCCATTGCCTTTACCATCAGCATCGTCATCGCTATCCCTTCTGCCCTTGCTACTAAATCATTATTATTCCTGCTGCTACTATTATTACTATGACGTGTGTATGTATGTGTATGTGTGTATATCTGTGTATACATGTGTGTATATGGACATACCCATGTGTACATATTGTTTACGAAAATGCAGTAGGTCCGTATTTATTTGATGTATTACAATTGTGGTCGGTTCTGTTCTGTTGAATGTGAGAGCATATGGCATAGCACGTTGTTTACAGTACATGGTGCACAGTACAAAGTATATAGTACACAGTAAACAATACATAGTATATACTACATTGTAGTAAAGTAAAGAACGAATAAAGTATAGTATAGTCAAGACTATATTATCCACTATACTGTGCTAGACACTACAGGATACTGTGCTATACTGGCTATCCTGAGCCGTGCTGTGCCAAACCATACCAGTCTATACTGTATCACATGCAGGCGGCATGGCAATTTAGGGAGGCAGGTGGCAGAGCTGTATTGCAAAGTGCGATCTTCCGGGCAAGCAGCCTGCACTTGAAGAGAGCAGTCAGGGACCAAGAGCTGGCTGTTTTTGAATGGTTTCCTTGTAGGAAGCAAGCTGATCGGGGCTGATTTGGAGCCTAAACACCTGAGCGAGGCGAGAGCCTCAAGAACCTAGGCAGGTGCGCTTGCTATCTGAGGTTCCTGACTTGTGGAAGGACCTAGAAGAGAAGAACAAGGCACCGGCTTTCATGAATGCGGCAACGATGGACGGCTTAGCTGCTGTCGGCTAACGCGGCACCCCATGTAGCAGCGATGAAATTATCTTAGGGACCCGAAAAGGACATAAGCATGAGCATGTTACAAGGACACCCCTACCTTATTGGGGTTGATTTTCAGGGGATTTATATGGAATTTCCCAATCTTGATTTTTGCTTATGTGCTTTTTTGTGGCCCTATTATCTGGGGTGCTAGTTCCAAGGAGATCATGTGCTGGTTTTGCCCCGGTATAATGTTGTCTAGAATCTAGAAGAAATAGGGTATTCGACACACACGGCAGGAGGCGGAACTGGCCGTGGATGCAGCAAATACTGCGGCAAGTGTCTTCTGCTCGGAGATTTGAACATGCTCAGGGACTGGGAAAATCAGCGTTCATGTTACGTAGACTATTTGCTGCAGGAGCAGGCGTTAATGCCAACGTATGAAGCTACACCAAACTGCAGCATGTTGGTTGACCGGCAGTTTGGTCAATGTTAAACAAGTTGCCTGGTCTAAACAGGTTGTGTATGAGGCATTGGCGCTGCTGCTCATGCCTTTGCCTTCCTTGACAGGGTCCATCGACACTTGCACGCCAATGTCAATACACCCAATCAGCTAGATCCAGAAATCACAAAGTGCTCATATTTGTGTGCTCCGTAGCCATTTTGGCTCAATTCGTTTTGGGCTCAGTGGGCAGTTGCCGGCATTCTTGGCTTTCCAACATGGGTCATCAGCACAATGCGAGGGTGATGTATGCTTTCTCCTTCATTTTGCAGCTGGTGCACTCATTGGCGCAGAGCCAATACCTGGACGAGTACATCTTCAAAGTGGCAGAACGCATCTCATCGCAGCCCAACTTTGCGGTGGGCGCTCTAGAGAGCATTGCCGGAATTGCCAAATTGCTGGTGGCGCTTCCAATTGGTTGCCTCGTGGATTCGAGACCGGATCGCCGAACTCGGCTTGCTTGGGTGGCTGTAGCCCTGGGGTGTCCCGTGGTTGGTTTGGCCGTTGTGGCCATTTTGGCGGAGCGGCTATGGATGCTGGCGGTAATGCAGGTGGCCTTTGTGATTTTTGTCGAGTTCGCCAGCTGCTTGGCCATGGCCATCTTTGCCAACAGCCTCTCAGCGGCCTCGAGCAACCTGCGGACCACCGCCTTTGCCAACGTGCAGATTTTCCAGAACTTGGGCACTGCCGTGGGCTCTGGCGCGTTCTCCTTGTTTCTGCTCTTTCAGGGCCCTGAAATGCAGACGGACATGTGGACAGGCTTCCAGGCCAAGTCGGCTCTACTGACGGGTTTCGGGCTACTTTTCCCTGTGATGCTGTCTCTGTTGGCTTTCCGCCGTGCCCCGCAGTCAAAAGATTCGGGACACACAGAGATGAAAGGGGAAAGAGTGATGCAAAGAGCTTGGGTGCCCTATCTGGTGTTGCTGGCATTGTTATTTGTCGCGCTGGCCACGGGGATGATCTTCAAGTTCTTTCCACTCTTCTTCATCAACATCCACAACATGTCTGGCGTGCAGATCGGCATAATTCAAACCCTCGATCCCTTGTTAAAGGCTTGCTTCACCTACGCGGTTGGTGCTTGTGCTCAACATGTGGGTCGTGCTCAAACCGCCAGCTTCTGCATCGCTGGGATCATTGGATGTCTGCTCGGGATGTCCTACCTGTGCAGCGGATCCGGGACGCATGTGTGGTCGTTGGTGGCTCTCTTCATGTTTCGAGGAAGTCTCGGCCATGCAAGCTTCCCTTTGATCTGGTCCATTTTGATGGAACACGCACCGGCATCCCAATTGGGCAGATGGAGCAGCGCCAGTGCTGTTTTGAACGTCTCCTGGAGTGGCTCGGCTGCGATTTCGGGAGCACTTCTGGACCAGCATGGCTACGCATTCACCTTCCAAGTGGCCGCAGTGCTCTTTGGCGTGGCTTTGGGTGTGTTCTCACCACTCCTCTTTGTCCAGAAGTCTATGGAATCCCAGAGCCCTGCAGTCGAAGACGAAGAAGAAGGCGAAGGCTTCTCCGCTCGACAGGTGGTGGTGGTGGTGGATCCCTTCTCCACAGGCGGAAATTTGGCTGCGGAGCTGCTGAGCCAAGGCTATGCCGTGGTCGCACTGTGGACCAAGGAGTCAAATGTGCGATATCACGATTATCCAGAGTGTTTGGACCCGAAAAAGCTGCTTTCCGAGCTGGACGAACAGCCAACAGTGGAAGGCACAGCACAGCGCCTGTGCGAGACATTGGTCGGAAGAGATTGCCTGGCGGCGGTGATTTGTGGAGGTGACAGCGGTGTCAATGTCACAGACGCACTCAGCGAAGCGCTGAACCTGCGGGGCAATGGCACCTTGAGCAGTGGCCATCGCCGGGACAAATGGGTTCAACAGGAGGCGTTGAAAGCAGCTGGTGTGAGGTTTGCCCGCACGGTGTGCGGAACTACCTGGAAACAGGTCTCCATGTTTGCGGAGACGGAACAGTACCCTTTGGTTGTGAAACCCATCGAATCAGCTGGCGCAGATGGATTCAAGTTGTGTCATTCTCTGGAGGAGGCACGGGCCCACTTTGAGTTCCTGAACACTTCCCAGCGATGGTGTGGTGGTCAAGGCGGCGGGGTTGTCTTGCAAGAATTTCTTCAGGGACCTGAGTACGTCGTCGATCAAGTATCTTGTGATGCGGTGCACAAGACCACCATGGTGTGGATGTACGACTTTCAGGAAGTCAATGGAAGTCGTGTTTGCGTGGCGCAGCGGCCAGTTTCAAGCGAAACAATGGTGGCAAGGGAGCTGATTGCCTATGCGTGCAGTTGCTTAGATGCTTTGAGCATCCGCAACGGTGCAAGCCACACAGAGCTCATCTGGACCTCCCTTGGGCCTCGCCTGGTAGAGGTGAACTGTCGTTGTCAAGGTGGCACTGGCTTTTGGCTGCCACTCTGCCGCAAGATGACGGGCTACTCCCAAATGGATGCGGTGATTGATGCCTACCTCAACCAGGAGGCCTTCCACGCACTGCCCAATGCGCCGACATTTTTGATGTCTGGAGACATCATCCACTTAATCTCCTATGAAGAACATCTCATTACGGCCATGCCTGGGCTTGAGGCTGTCCGCAGCCTCTCGTCCTTTACCGATCTCGTGATGAATGTGAAGATAGGAGACATGACGCCTAAAACAACAGATTGGTATACATTCACTGGCGTCGTAGCTTTGTGCCATGCAGACCCAGCAGCAC
>CAJNDV010032459.1:21650-40396 GCA_905221635.1 Symbiodinium sp. CCMP2456 | reverse complement strand
GTTTAGGGTTTAGGGTGTTCAGGTTTGGCAGGCAAGGGACCCTAAACACCAAATTAGCAGCCATAGCTGCAACAGCCTGTATCCAAAGCCCTTGACGCTTGAACTCTGCTGAACCCACAAGAGACGAACACCCCTACACTCCCAAATCCTAAATCCCTGAACCCGAATGCCAAACACTAAGCACACGAACCCTAAACCACTAAGCCCTAAACCACTATAAAGCTTCAACCCTGCACCCTGAGCTCATTCACCCTAAACACTAACTCAGCTAAGTAACCCTAAACCCTAAACCCCAAACCCTAAACCCTAAACCTAAGCCCTAAGCCAGGAAGCAGAAAAGCCGTGAGCCATGGCGGGCCCAGTGCAAGCGGCCGAGAGCGACGCCAACCGGCACATGCGAACGCATCCACTGTCGAGGCTTCGGGCTTTTAGGGCTTTAGGGGTTTAGGGTTTACAGTTTAGGGGTTTGGGGCTTTAGGCTTTAAGGTTTTCTGGGTTTCCAACTTGTTGGGTTCAGAGTTTCGGCTTTTCCCGCTGTTCGAGGCTTCAGCTCCTCTGGGCGCACGTGCAGAGCTGTGCCACCTCCCTGGTCTTCGCTGTGTCGCTTTGGATCTTCAGCCTTGGACATTGCCTGGTCTATTTGGTGGGACCCGAGCCTTGGGGTCAGCTGATCCTGGGTTGCTGTTAAGGAACACTAAACCGTAAACCCTAAACCCCTAACCCCTAAACCCTAACCCTATACTGGGAGGTATATAGTAAACTAGTACCGTAGTTTAAGCTCCTTGACAACAACCCAGGATAGAGTATGCGACGTGGGTTTGGGCCACTGGAAGCTTCCTGGTGCTGGGGACGCTGCTAGAGATCCTTGCCCGGGTTTCCGCGCAGGGTGGACCTGTGTGGCGGTGGCGGTCCTGGAGGCGGATGATGATTCCTCTCTGCCATCAGCTCGAGGCCTTAGTTCTCACTGTCATGATCTTCAGACTGGGCATGAGCATCTATCTTTTACATGTGGCTTTACGGGGGGGCGCCTTGCCGGTTTCCGTGTCGAATCTGGACAAGGCCACCGTGCTAATCCTCTGCGTCTATCGTGCCCTCCGCACTTGGGAGGAATTTCGTGGAATTTCGGTGCAGGAGACGCTGCACGAGAGAAGGAAGAAGGCAAGCATGAAGAAGCTCTGGATGCACGAATTCAAGGAGGCTTGGCAAGAGCACCGGGCACGGCAAGTGGTCCGAATCTTGGGCCATTGGGTTCTTTTGTTAATGAACGTAGTTTAAACCAAAACATATGTGTATGTATTTTATGCATGTATGTATATATATATATATGTATATGTATATATGTGTATATGGACAGCAATGTTCCTTAACATGGTAGCTTAGAGCACTCAGAGAGCCCAGGAATTCAACAAGTCTTGAACAAAAAGTGGGTACAGATGCTATTCTTCGTCTCCTCTCTCATCTACTGCGCCGTGGAGTTCTTCGCCTTCGTGCGTACCTCGGAGGTTCTTGGCTACGCGCTCCTCTTTGCTCTTGGTGCTGAGTTTCTTCTTCGAGCATGGGCTCAAGGTGGGCGGTTCTCGAATTTAGGTTTGGCATGTAGGTTGCAGGATGTAGAGCTTTAGGGTTTTGGGGTTTAGTGTCATGTAAGCCTTGCACGAGCAGTGTGCTCATCCGCTCAGTACCTGTAGCATGAAGAAAAGAATATGGTGCGGCTCTACGCTCCAACAAAGGGTTTCGTGTCGGGGGATCTATCACGAATTAAAACACTCTATAAAGCCGCGATGAGGATTGTTAACATGTAAGACCCTTTGCAAAAACCTGTTAAACCCTCAAACCTAAACCCCTAACACACACTCCAAAAACCTAAACCCCTAAACCCAAAACACCCTACATCCTACACTCTAAACCCCTAAGCCCTAAACCCCAAACCCTAAACCCTAAACCCCAAACCCCGAACCCTAAAACCCCTAAACCCCTAAACCCTAAACCCCAAACCCTAAACCCTAAACCCCAAACCCTAAACCCTAAACCCCAATGGGGCTGAAAAAAAAAACCTAAACCCTAAACCCCAAACCCTGAACCCTAGAACCTGGCTACTACCCAGGTGGTGAGCACTTCTTCCGGCCGTCTCTGAACAAGATGGAGACCCGGCTCTTCTTCTTAGGGGCTGGGGGTTTAGGGATCTTTAGGCTTTAGGGTTTAGGGTTTAGGGTTTGGGGTTTAGGGTTTAGGGTTTAGGGTTTGGGGTTTAGGGTTTAGGGTTTGGGGTTTAGGGTTTAGGGTTTTGGGTTGAGGGTTTAGGCGGGTTTGGGGTTCAGGGGTTCAGGGGTTTAGCGGTTTGGGTTGAGGGTTCAGGGATTCCGAAGCTTGGAGCTCGAAAGGTCCTAAATAAATCCTAAACCCTAAACTCATAATAAATGCAGTGGTAATCACCCTTGCGCCATCGCTGCGTCTAGCAACCTTAGACTCGCTCTTCCGCGTTGTCTCCAGAAGTTCGGTCATCCAGTTTTTTGAGGCAACAAATGGCTGGACTCTAAACCCCAAGTCCCACAGTAGACCGAAGACCATCGCCACAAAACCTGGTAGCCAGGTTATCTTCTTAGCCCGAGCTCAGTGAAAAGTCTAGACCGTAAACCAATCTGCCACGAGGAGTTCTGTGTGCTCGCGGCAGGGACTTGGTGCTTGTTCTATGCCACCTGGTACCTTCGTCTTGCGCAAGACTGGTGTTCCAGAGTTGGAGATGTTAGAGTTGCAGATTTTGAGTTTTGGGATAGGGTTCAGGGTTCGGGGTTTATGCTGCCGGGTCTACATGGAAGAAGTCAGCCTTCATGTTTTAGGTTCCAGGATTTTGGCGACAGATCTTAAATCCTGAATGCTGAACCCACCTTAAGGACGAAATGAACCCTTTAAAAGGGTTTAGGGTTCATATACCATATAGGGATTTATAGTATAAGGGTATAGGGCCCCTACTTTTAAGGGTCATTTCGTCAGCAGCGTAAGGTTCAAATTTCGGGTCCGGCTCGACACCGAGGCCTAGCAGGGTTGAAGGTGCAGGCTCTAGGCTGGCGCTTAAAGGTTTTAGGGTTTAGGGTTTAGGGATGTTTAGGGTTTAGGGAGGATGAAGGGCTTAAGGTTTAGATTGCAGGAGCGTGAAACATTTTTGGTACTACTGTCCCCTTATGGTCCCCAGTATGATGGTGCTAGAACGTACGCTAAGGCTAAAGCTTTAGTTTAATCATTAAAGCCCTCGTATTCCCCAAACCTCAGAGGTGCTATAGCCAAGAGGGTTTATATATACTACCATTATTGACTCAGGTCCCCAAAGCTTTTTGGGACCTAATTCCATACTGGTAGTCGCATGTAGAGATCCTTATAACCCCAATCCGCTTCCTCGTAGTTCTAGCTAGATCCTGGAGCCCTAAACCCCTAGCTAGATCCTTGAACCCTAAACCCCACCCCAACGCCTTGAACCCCAAACCCCAAACCCTAAAGCCTTGAAGCCTAAACCCTAAACCCTAAACCCTAAACCCCAAACCCCAAACCCCAAAGCCTTGAAGCCTAAGCCCTTATCTCCAAAGCCGAAAGCCCTGAACCCCCAAGTAACGAGCCCCGGGGCCTGGAAAATCCGTAGGGTTAGGATTAATATAGGGGCCTAAATAATTCATTGTAAATATAGTATAATGGGCCCCAAAGCCCTATTCTAATTGATTAAGGCCCCCTATATAAGGATCCTGCCGTTTAGGTTTTTACAGGGATTTGTTCACCAAGCAGTATATGGTAACGCCATGGGGTCCTTGCGAAGGAAGTGAACAGACTTGATCTCCTATAAATTTCAGCACATGGTGCACATCGGACGTCCTACTGTTTTCAGACGATTCGCCTGCCGCGTGCCCCGCAGGCTTCATATTCAATGCGATGTATAAAAACCACTTCGACCTCTCAACAAACCTGGAATCGGAGCACCGGAGCAGTACCTGAGGGAAGCGATTTCGGGTCGCAAGTTAAGGGGAAAGCATGAGTCGGGTGCTCCCGAAACGCGTCATGCAATACTTGGGGGGAAAGCGCGTTCGCGCTGCTCCTCGAGACGCCAGTGCTCGGGGTAGGCGATGTCGTCGTGCTCTCGACTGTGTCTGACTGATGCGTGGAGTAGATGCTGGGGCCTGTTCGCATGTGACAGCGGTGTTGACTTCCTGGTTCTAGTGGCACGCTTCTGTTCTTTCACCTGTTGGGAGGTCTCCGCTGGCAAAATCTGGTGCTTTATGGGCCTTCACCTGGCTTGAAAACCGCTTGATGGGGTTTCGATAAGGCGTTTGTAAATGATGGCTTTGTAATACTTTGTAGTTGTGTAAGGAGTCCCCAAGCAGCATTTCAGCTAGGGTTTAGGCGAAGGAGGCCTGCATGCCGCTTGAGCCCTTAGGGTTGAGGGTCCAGTGTTTCGGGCTCAGTATTTAGGGTTTAGGGTTTAGGGTTTAGTGCCAGAAGGTTTAGGGTTTGGGTTCAGGGTTTAGGGTTTAGGGCTTAGGGCTTAAAGTCCTTGGACCCTGGTCCCCAAATCCGAATCCCAGGTACACGCAGTATCTGGTTTCGTCAAAGAATGAGGCGACGGCATTTGCTACGGCGACGGCGGTGCTTCTGCTCATTCACCGCTGCCTTCGGCTACTGGGAATCCAGCCCCTGAGCTCTCTTCTTATTGTAAGGTTTAGGGTTTAGGGTTTAGGGTTTAGGGTTTAGGGGCCTTGATAATTAGATGGGGTCCTTATTATAATTCAAGTATAATAATATACCCCCCAAACCCTATTCTAATTTTTAAGGCTGCAATATAGTAGAATGCAACATACTTATAAAGACAATAGAATACTTTTCGAGAGAGAGAGCAGACCGGAACACGACACGAGGGACTTGCCCTAAACCCAGAGCCCCACACCCGACCCCGAAACCCCTAAACCCCTAAACCCCTAAAGTTTCGAGTTTGGGATTCGGTTTAGGCTTCAGGTCAGGGTGTGGGGCGTACCGTGATTTAGGGTTTACCCATGGGCCCTGAAGTAGTTCCTTTTTGGGGTTCATATATAATCCTAAACCCTAAACCCTAAACCCTAAACCCTCATACATAGAATCCTATAAGGTAACCCCAAAAAGGAACTACTATGGGGCCTATGGGTAGGGCCTCCAAGGCAGGAGCCGGTTTGCACGTGTAGCAAACGGTTTAGGGTTGTAGGGTTTAGGGTTTAGGGTTCAGGGTTTAGGTTTAAGGGTTTAGGGTTTAGGGTTTAGGGTTTTGGTTTAGGGACGCAAAAGCTTTACTGTGGGGCCTAGCTGCTTTCAATAATTTTATGCGTGAGATTCGTCGCGGAATTGCGGGGGTTGTATGGGTCTACTTGCCCTAAACCCAAAGCCCCCACCCCCGACCCCGAAACCCCTAACCCATAAACCCTATAGGCCTTAAACCCTAGACCCTAAACCCCCTGAACCCTAAACCCCAAACCCTAAACCCTAAACCCCCTGAACCCGGAACCCTAAACCCCAAACCCCAAACCCTAAACCCTAAACCCGAAACCCTAAACCCCAAACCCTAGACCCCAAACCCTAAACCGTTAACCCTAAACCCTAAACCCTAAACCGTAAACCCGAAACCCTAAACCGTTAAAGGCTGAAGATCTCTGCCAGCGAGTTTGACGCCGACTCTGTGGCCTCCTCCCTGGCTGTGCAGGTGGGCGAGGGCTGTCCCTTACAGGTCGAGGGTTTAGGGTTTAGGGTTTAGGGTTTAGGGTTTAGGTGGGCGAGGGCTGTCGAGGATGTCGGATTTAATGTAGGGGCCTTAATAATCAAAACGGGGCTTGGGGGTATATTATACTAGATTTATAGTAAGGAACCCCCAAAACCCTCTTAAAATTATCAAGGCCCCTACATTAGCTTAGGGGCCTGGTTAAGTCAGAGTTCAGTTATAATTTCATGTCGGATTCTACTTTAAGGGTGCCTCGCTTTCTGAAGCTTCCATCGCTTCATCCGATGGCTGCTTTTTTGTCGACGAGAAGGGGCATCACGGCATTTGTGTTGATGATGCAGCACTCTTGTGCAGAACCCTTGAGTTACTTAGAACCCTAAATTCGAGGGTCCTTGCTTATGGGGACCGCAAAACAAAGTACACTCAAACAGCACATCGTCAGTCAGCTGGAGCACCCGTTGGCTGGGTAATGCCTGTAAATAAATTGCCTGCGCGCATCATGAGCATCAGCTGGATGTTGCCTGTCGGAGGATTGCCTTGGCAGGGCGCATCATGAGGGTCAGCTGGATGATGCCTGTCGGAGGACAGCACCAGTGCGCATCATGAGCATCAGCTGGATGATGCCTGCCGGAGGATTGCCCTAGCAGCGGGCATCATGAGCATCAGCTGGGCATTGTCCTCCGCAGCATTGCCCTAGCAGCGCGTATCACGAACATCAGATCGCGCATCATGAGAATCAGCTGGATGTTGCCTACCGGAGGATCTCCCTAGCAGCGCGTCATGAGCATCAGCTGGATGATGCCTGCCGGAGGATTGCCCTAGCAGCGGGCATCATGAGCATCAGCTGGGCATTGTCCTCCGCAGCATTGCCCTAGCCGCGCGTATCACGAACATCAGATCGAGCATCATGAGAATCAGCTGGGTGTTGCCTATTGCCCTAGCAGCGTGTCATGAGCATCAGCTGGATGATGCCTGACGGAGGATAACACTAGCAGCGCGCATCATGAGCATCAGCTGGGTAATGCCTGTCGGAGGATTGCCGTAGCAGCGCGCATCATGAGCATCAGCTGGATGATGCCTGCCTGTCAGAGGGTTGCCCCAGCAGCGCGCATCATGAGCATACCTTCGGCAGCATTGCCCCAGCAGCACGTTTCACGAACATCAGATCGCGCATCACGAGAATCAGCTGGGTGGTGCCTTCCGGAGGATTGCCCTAGCAGCGCGCATCATGAGCATCAGCTGGATGAGGCCTGTCGGAGGATTGCCCTAGCAGCGCGCATCAGGAGCATCAGCTGGATGATGCCTGACGGAGGATAGCACTAGCAGCGCGCATCATGAGCATCAGCTGGATGATGCCTGACGGAGGATAGCACTAGCAGTGCGCATCATGAGCATCAGCTGGATGTTGCCTGTCGGAGGATTGCCCTAGCAGCGGGCATCATGAGCATCAGCTGGGCATGTCGTCCGCAGCATTGCGCTAGCAGCGCGTCTCACGAACATCAGATCGCGCATCATGAGAATCAGCTGGGTGATGCCTTCCGGAGGATTGCCCCAGCAGCGCGCATCATGAGCATCAGCTGCGCAATGCGTGTCGGAGGATAGCCGTAGCAGCGCGCATCATGAGCATCAGCTGGGTTTTGCCTTGCGGAGAATTGCCAGATTAGCGTGCATGATGAGCATTAGCTGAGCAATACTTGTCGGAGGATTGCACCAGCGGCGCGCATCATGAGCATCAGCTGGGTAATGCCTGCCGGAGGGTTGCCCCAGCAGTGCACATCATGAGCATCAGCTGGATGATGTGTGTGAGAGGATTGCCCTAGAGCAGTGCGCATCGCCATCAGCGTGGTAATGCTTGTCGGAGGATTGCCTAGCTGTTCGCATCACGAACATCAGCTGTGCTTGTTTGAGGATTGGCTAAGCAGCGCGCCTCATGAGTAGGATGCCTGGATGGGAGATTGCCCTAGCAGCGCGCATCAGGAGCATCAGCTGAGTGATTCCTGTCGGAGGGTTGCCCCATCAGCGTGCATCACGAGCATCAGCTTGGTGATGCCTGTCGGAGGATTGCCCAGCAGCCCCTATCACAAACATCAGCTGAGTGCCCGTGCTCATGATGCATGCTAGAGCAATCCTCCGACTCATGATGCAACAGGCACCCAGCTGATGTTCGTGATACGCGCTGCCAGACAACCATCCGACAGGCATCGCCCAGCTGATGCTCATGATGTGCGCTGTTCGGGCAGTTACCCTTACCGACAGGCATTACCCAGCCCGTGCTCATGAATGATGCGTGCAGCTAGGGCAATCCTCCGACTCATGATGTGCTGCTGAGGCAATCCTCGCACAGGCTGGGTGATGCGTGTCGGTACGGGAGACTGCGCGAGCCGCGCATCATGAGCATCGGCTAGGTGATGCCTGTCGGAGGGTTGCCCCAGCGTGCATCATGAGCATCCGCTGGGTATTGCCTTTGGAAGGATTCTGCGTATCACGAACATCCGCCTGTTGGAGAATTGCCTTAACAGCACGCATCATGGGTCGGAGGAATTCCCTAGCTGCACGCATCATGAGCACGGGCTGGGCGATGCCTGTACGGCAGACTGCCCGAGCAGCGCGTATCATGAGCATAAGCTGGTTGATGCCTGTCGGCGGTTTGACATTGTCCTGGCAGGAGCGACCATCAGGTCTTGGCAGCGCATGCAGAGTGCACCGGTTTTCTGCGTCATCAGCTTTTTTCGGGACATGGCTGCAGTGCGCATCACCAACACTAGCTCGGTATTGCCTGCGGTGAGGATGCCTTGAGCCTGCATCAGCTAGGGAGTACTTGTCGGGATTGCCGGGCAGGCGGCAACTGGCCCGGCCATTCGCATCCTCAGCATCAGCAGGATTGTGCTCTTGTCGGGCGATTCGCTGGCAGCGCACATCATCATTAGCAGCTGGACGATCGGTAATAGCAATAAATGATCGCCATAGCCGCGTGCATCATGAGCATCAGCTGGGTACTGCCTGTCGGGAAACTTCCCCTGGCAGAGTGCATCATCAGCCGGGGAAAACCTGTTGGCGATTTGCCTTTGCAGTGCGTGTCATGAGCGTCAGATGGGTAATGAATGTCGGGAGAGTGCCACAGGAGCGCACAGCATGAGCTTCAGCTGGGCGATTCGTTTACGGAGATTGCGCGCATCATTATCGCAGCATGCATCAATGTCAACCACATAATGTTGTTGCCGGAAGGGTAACATCAGCACCAGCCTAGTATTGTACTGTCTTTCCAAAAACTGCTTGGCCAGTATGTCTTGTCAGCGTGAGCTTGGCAATTCCCTGTCCGTAGATCCACCAACCCGTCGTAGCATCAGCGAAGACACTGCAACGCACGACATACCCGCTGAACCCTAAACCCTAAACCCAAAAACCGAAATCTAACCGTTGAAAACCGGAGCAATCCTCGCCTCAAACCCCTCAACCCTCCATCCCTGATCCTAAACATTATGCGCCTCTACCCTGAAAGCCCCACCCTGAACCCTAAACCCCTAAACCCCTAAACCCCTAAACCCCTAAACCCTAAACCCTAAACCTTAAACCTTCAACTACCGGATCTCAACCCCAATCCCTGAATTCCTAAGCCTGAACCCATCAATCTTAAATCCCTGAGCCCGTACCTTAAGAACCCAAAACCTACTTTTTTGTAAGGTCCCTATAAATCCCGTATAAGGGTTTATAATAAGAACCTACAAAAAGTGGGTTTTGGGTTCTTGAGGTAGGTCCCAAACCGCTAAACCCAAGCCCGTACAGAAAGCTTAGGCTTCTTGAAACAGTTTACAACCCCATAAAAGCCATGTGGAATCATATAGTAAATAAGGGTCGGAAGAATCAAGCATAGTCCTCCAAAGCGCAGTTACAGAAAACTTCCGCAGGCCCTTTTCTCTGTTGAGACACTGAAAATTAACCCTTTAAGGTGTTCATGGGGTGTAGGGCTTTGGGTTCAGCGCCAAGCGTGGTACTAAACTTTACAAGCCAGTGAAACCTTCAATTAGCGCAACACCCTTGTAGGCCTTCATGGCCAATCTGGGCTGCTACGTGGATGTGCCGCCCACGAATGTCAAGGTGGACCTTTCCGCCTCCAGCATCCACATCCAGAAGCCTGGCCTTGGGGTCTGCGGGTTGGGGGTTCAGGTTCAGGGCGTAGGGTTTAAAACTTAGGGTTTGGGGTTTCAGATTCTTAAGATTTGGGCTTGGGGGTTCTGCGTTTAGGGGGTTCCGGGTTTGGGCGTTAGGGCGGCATTCGGGATTTTATGGAATACCATCTGGGCTCTACGACGGTTCTATAGGATCCAGGGTTCAGGGTTCCGATGTAGGAGTTGATGACCGGACCATGCCGTAAGGAATCTATACACACATATGCATATGTGCAGGGGTGTATATCTATGTATATATATATATATACACTTATTTATGTATACACGCACACATACACACATTCGCAGATACATACCTAGCTATCTAGCTACCTGCCTACCCACCTACCTCTCTACCTACCTACCTACCTACCTACCTACCTACCTACATACATACCTACCTACATACCTACATACTACCTACATACCTACATACCTACATACCTACATACCTACATACCTACCTGCGTACATACGCATACATACATACATACATACATACATACATACATACATACGTACAGACATACATACATACGTATATATATATATACACACATGTACATGTATGCAGATGTGAATGTAGTTGAATGTGTGTATATCTACACACACACACACATGAATATGTGTGTATATGTCCATGTATGCGCCCGTGCTTATTACTCAAGCTTCCAGACTTTGCCATCATACTTTACAGTTCTTACACACCGGCGCAGTACTCTGCAGAAGCTCGGGCTTTGTTGGTCTTGTTCTGAGCATTGTTCCGCGTTAAGGTCCGTAGGAATGTATGCGCGACGGCTCAAGATCTGTATGCGTTTTGTTTGTAGTTCCTATTTTGGAGGCCCACATCGGTAAGTTGGATCCCGTATGTTGGTGTCGGAGGTGTAGTTATGTCCCCTGAAGTTTAGGATCTCGATCTCGATTGAGTTGTTCTGAAACCCATATTATTTCGCGGTCATCCACAAGCATTAAGAGGGTCCGGTCTGGCGGATCCAGAACGACCAGAAGCCTGCGTCAGTGTGGGTTTCTTTATGAGGCATAGTGTGGAAAGCATCTTTTGTTTGAATGTTTGTATGATTTATGTTTTCTTGTTCAAGTTGTTCGTATGTTTTTCAGTGGTAATTAAGTTTCGTAGCGGAATCCCAGCAGCTCTGGGGTCAGAACTGCACTGTTTACTAAACTCCTTAACCGTATACCGCTTATATGACAATCAGAAACTATAAAGGTTTCGAGGTTTAGGGTTATGCCAAACCCCTTACTCCGAAGCCCATTGGCCCTGGACCGTAAGGACATGGCCTTCCCCCGAAGTTCCGCAAAGTACCTTTCGGCCCCAATTGCGAAGATTGCATCCGTAAATCCCGAGACCGTCTTAAGCCCAAACCCGAGGCCCTTGAACCCAAGACGCTCAGCCATGAACCTTAAGTTGTTAGACCCTAAAAGTACCCCTTAGCCCGTGGACCACTGTCCAAGAGCCCTACACCCTCTTGCCTGAAGCCCCGCATCCTCAACCCTGAACCCTAAACCCTAAATCCTCAACCCTAAACCCTAAACCCGAAACCCTAAATCCTCAACCCTAAACCCTAAACCCTAAATCATCAACCCTAGGCCCTCAACCCTAAACCCTAATCCTCAACCCTAAACCCTAGACCCTAAATCAAGGAAAGCGAGCCTGAAGCCGGACTTGTTCGAGGGGTTGCATCTGCCTTTGGCTGTGACTGGGGCCCTTGTGGAAGACCTCTTCGTCGACCTTTCCAGCGATTCCAAGGCGCCTGGGTTTAGCGTTTGGGTTTAGGGTTTAGGGTTTAGGGTCGGGCTTTTGTGGAAGACCTCTTCGTAGACCTTTCCAGCGATTCCAAGGCGCCTGAGGGCCCGACACCCTAAACCCTAAACACAGCGTGCTAGAAGAGTTTTGTTGAACGCGTTTTGTTGTCACTACCCATGGGCCCTAAAGTAGTTCCTTTTGGGGGTTCATATATAGAATCCTATAAGGTAACCCCACAAAGGAACTGCTATGGGGCCTATGGGTGAACCCTTAAGCTGGGGAGTCATAGACTTTTTTTGCGACAGTCTCGGGTTTGTGGCAGTATCGGGCTGGCTCGGCTCCCATCTTCTTCGTTGTCTGGTAAACCGTAAGCCCTAAAATTGCGGGGATTTCTTGGGATTCTGGGTTCCTCAGTACTACCATTTCGCCCTTTTTCGTGTTTGGATTCCCGTTTAACAACAACGGACTGCCAAGAGCAGGGTGCCCTAAACCAAAATCCCTAAACCCGAAACCCTAAACCCTAAACCCTAAATCGCTAAACCCTTAGTATGGGAACCTAGGAGAGTAGGGCATTGGGACTCACGGTTGGGTGCTCCGGGGTACTGGGGCTATGGGAGAGATGCTCCCGAAATGCTTTGAGGAGAGGGTTTATATAGGGTTTAGGGTTTATAGGGTTCAGGGTTTATAGGGTTTAGGGCTTATAGGGTTTAGGGTTTAGGGTTTATAGGGTTTAGGGTTCCTGGGTTCCTATGAGCCCAGTTGAACTTCGAACGCTCCCAAGGCATGAAACTTGGGTGCTGAAGCTGGTCAGTCGCACAGATGTGGGAGTTTCCCAAAGTAAGGGGTACCTTATTTTGGGGTCCGTATAATAGGGATCCCATTATAGTACCATATTAGGGTCCCCTATTTTCGGAAACCCCCATTTTGTTCATAGTGAACTAGTTCTCCAAGTCTGAACATCACCTATCCCTTCGCGGACAACACACACCCCGAAATCTTAGACAAACGCTCTCCTCTCTAATGTAGGGGCCTAAATAATTACCAATACTATGCTGGGGGCTCCTTATTATACTTATCGTAAAAATATACCCCAAACCCTATTCTAATTCATAGGGCCCCTATATTACGAACGTGCGGCTGCAAAGCTCATCTGGCATTTTTTAGCTCCCAGCAGGCGGCTGTTCCACCCCTGAATCCCGCAGACCCCTCGCTCTGAACCTGAAGCATAATATAGGTGACAGCTTATCGCAGGAATCAGCTGCCACTGGTAGCTGACACCAAAACACGCACAGCTTTTCTACCTCAAAAACAAACTCTTGTGCCTCGTGCGCCAGCGGCGATTGCATCTCCGCCAGACCTTCACGTTTACACTGGTCAAAAATCGGGTTTTCCGATGACCTTCGAAAGAACATCAAAGGGAAGACGGATCCCGTCTTGTTGCGCTCTCCACCACTCGCGGCACTTCATTGGCTTGGTGAGTGGATCGGCGACTTGACATGTCGTCGGCAGCCATTGGATGGCTACGCGTTCGGAACACCTTCGAAACTCCTGGCGGATGGCCGCCAGGTCTACAGCTAATCTACGATCGGCTGGGACTCGTGGTACTCCGGCGCGGTGAAGGTGGTCATGTAGCGATCTGCAGTCCGTGAGACATATGATCGGCCACCATCCTCGTGCATCATGAAGCTTTATCAGCTTTCCAGCCAACAAGGTGGCCAGCAGGGCACGTAGGAATTGCCCGCATTCGAGTCCCTCTGCGCAAGCCATCGTCTCAGCGCCGAAGGTGCTGCGACATACTCGTTGGCAAGTTTGGCTTCTCCATTCCAGCAGGCTCGCCTTCGTCTGGTTCTTAGTAGCATCCTCGAGGTTGCCGAACATGATGACGTGTCCCAGCTGGGACGCCACTCGTGAGCTCGCCCTTTTGGCCTTCCCCGGTCCTGGCGGGCCTTCTTTCATAGTCCTTTGGTCCTCCTCCTCGGGGGTGAGCTTGAAGTCGTCCTCTGGGTCCTGCTCGTCAGCGTTCGCCCATCCGGAGTCGTGGAAGGCGTAGAAGATGCCCTTCTCGAGGGGAATCGGCCTGAGGCGTACTCCTTCGCTGCGGTGCTCGGTCGCCTTCTTGGTCAGGGCATTCGTGAAGCGGAGGTCTCCTACGGTAGGGGCCCTTTGTCTCTGCTGGGCAAGAGCTACTCCGCATTGGAGATCCGGACGTGATTGTCCGGCCAACCACGACAAAGCTCCTACCAAGGAGCGATTGTCTATGAGTTGTTCCTCTGTAGCCTCAACCTCGTTGTCGGCCTTCGGGTCGATGTCCAACATGAACAGGCGTCCATCCACGAAAGCCTCCTGGTTGATGAGGATTTCCCCGTTCTCCGTGGATATGTGAGAGCCTATGTAGTCGAAGTTGTCGACTTCCCAGTCATCGACGGGGAACAGCTTTGAAAGCTCATCCCTCACGCACTTGTTCACCTCGGGCTTGGCGATGACCAGCAGGTCGTCCACGTGAACGGCCACATAGGCTATGGGTTCCTCTTCTGCGCCGGCCTGGAGCATGTAGACGCACGGGTCCAGGGGGCAAGGGGTCATCTTGTACTCCTTGCCGGCCACCAGAAAGGTGTGACCGAGCATCACGGATGTCAATCGATCATACCAGAGCCGCGGTGACTCCGTCAGCCCAAAGATGCCCTTTTTGACACGTAGTAGCTGCCGGGGATCTAGGCCGCGAACTCCACCGCGGGGTTGTCGCATGTACAACTCCCTCTGTATGTAGACGCCGTTGAGAAATGCTGCCGCCACATCTCCCGCAGCAGCCTGCCATAGGCGTGAGCAACAGATTTGGAGTAGCAGTATCAGGGTGGCCCGAGACACCGTTGGCGAATCCGACACAACTCGCCCACCGGCCAGGTCTGGGTCTTCATGGCCCCCAATGACCAACCGAGCCTTACACTTCCAGGGCGTCTCTGGCTTGGTTCGCCGTTGAGCCAAGCTTTTATCTCGGTATGCCCATCTCGAGGACAATATCCGGGCCTTGGGGACGGTGGCCTCCACCTCGCGGCTGCGCTCCACGTCGAGGATCTCCAGGGCGTCATGTTCCATGTGTTCGCTCCATTGTTTGTCCTCCGCGGTCCGGAAGTCGTCACGCTTGTCCTCCGGTATCATTTGCCAGGGTAGCTCCTTCTCCAGTTGCTTAGCCCGCGACCTTTCCGTCTTTGCACGCTTGAGCATCAGGATCTCCTGCGCCTCCCCTTCGGTGGCAGGGGCCTTCTTCCTGTAACGCTTCGCCACGGGTGCCGGCGGAACTTCGCGTGCCCTGCGTACTCCCCTTGATTCTGTGTCCATGTCCTCGTTCTCCATAGCCACCTCCTCCATGTCCAAGTCCTGGTCCTCGTTCTCCCCCTCGGGCTCCTCGTCGATGTAGGCGTCCTTGTCATCGAAATCGGCATTCAAGAGCTTGTCCATATCCTCCTTGCCGGCCCGCAAAGCGAACATGTGGCCGAGCTCTTGGTTGGTTGCCAGCCTCACATGCTCTGGAGCGCACAGCAGGCATCTGCCGGCCCGGGAGATCCAGAAGTTGTTGGCTTCCTTGCCTATGATGGTAGCTGGGCCACGCCACCATCCGCGTTTGCTGTTCTTAGCTTTCCTGAAGAAAAACACCCGGTCTCCCACGTTGGGCTCACGGGCCTGGACGCGAGCACGGCCTTGGAGAGCTCGGCGCACCCGGTCGTCCGTTTGGACGAAGTGGAATGCCGCCCGCGCGGCGGTCCGTGTGGCCACCTCTCTTGCATGCTTGTCGTCCATGACAACCTCCCCGTCGGGCATGTGTGCTAGTGGACCGTCCATTAGGTCCTCCGCAACCACTGGGGCCTGGCCAAATACATGTTGTGCTGGGGAAAACCCACTCACCTTCCGCAGGGTGTTCTTGGCATTGGACACCGCAGCAACTGCCAGGGCTATGTCTGCCTGTGCAACATTCTTGTCCTCGGCAACCCGGTTGAAGATTGCCTTCCATAGCCCCCCTTGTCGCTCGGTGAACCCGGCTTGCCAGTGAGCTTGTCCCGCGCAGCTCCGGATGGCCATGCCCGTCCAGTCCGCGGTCCGGGCCAGGGCTTTCTGTAGCCCATTTTCCAGGTCGACGGCAATAGTGCCAGGTGCCCCGAAAACGTTCACCCAGTTGTGACAAAAGGCTTGTTCCAGGGTGGCCGTGTCCTTTCGTGCCACGGGGATCACGATGTGGTAGGAGGAAGAGAAGTCGACCACCGACAACATCTCGTGCTTCTTCCCATTCACGTCATGTACATACAGTAGATCGGCCCCGACCACTTGATTGAACTGCAGCACACTCGCTATAGCGGCCGGTTTGGAGATAGAGGGTGCCTGTGTTCTGACGCATGTCTCACACTTCAACCCCTTAGCCGCCTTCAGGACTTCGGCCTTAGCACCAGCCACGCGTAGATGCCGAACAAAGTCTGCCGTGGACGGGTGGCCGAGATTCTGATGGGCTCTTTTGAGAGCCGACGCTATATGTGGGGAAACGCCCTTGGCGAACGTGATGCCAGCTGCCCCTGTCTTTTCTTGGTCTCCTTCCTCCCCGCCGTCCACGGTTTCGCCGACATAGACAACGTGTTCCTCCTTGGGCCTTTGTACGCGTAGTAGCCGGCATCCATCTTCGGTGTAGTCCTCCCCAACTTCACATCCAAGCCGTCGCCATCGGTATCCAATCTCCTTCCACAGGGCCTCGTTGTCACTTAGGTTGTCCTCGAAGACGACCGTCCCGCCATTCCGGATCTGCTTGCTCGCCAAAGATTCCAGCTCCTCCCCGTGCTTGTTGTGGCTCACGTTGTCGATGTGGATCCACAGTTGCTCGCTTTCAGGGTGGTTTCCGGTCGTCCTCCACCATTCGTAATCTTCCCATAGGACCGGTTCGGCGAGATTGACATTCTCGCCCAGGACATCGGCCACATAGCAGGTGGCCGTCACATCCCCGATCTCTGCCATCGAAGTTTTGGGGCGCTGGGGTTGGAGTCGGTACATTTCACTCGCACTGTGCTGGTAGGCGTTGGTGAGGGTGGTGAGGAGAACGCTAAGTTCGGCTGCACGCTTCCACAGTCCTTTCCTCACACTCCTCTTCGGCATCGTCCGGGTGTTTGCGTCCTCCGTGGCCTTGTGTGGCGTAGGTCTCCTCGCGGGGATTGGAAAACCCATCTCGGTGAGTGCCTTCCTTTCACAGGGATTGGCGTTCATGACGTTGCGGGTGGTGTAGGCAACAAGCACCCACCGTTTTCCACCCCATTCCTCGACACCATGTTGTAGCTTGGGATCAATCGCCACCGCCCGTTGGTAGTTGTTCACGTACTCGCCCTCGGTCGGCACATCTCCTTTCCCTCGTTTCCACACTCCTCCGCCGGCCCGCTGCACCCACAATTCCCCCCCGACATAGGCACCTGTCGAAACCGCGTAGTTGTAGGTGCCGGGGTAGTTGTTGTTGTCGGTGTGCACGCTGGAGGGTATGTTTTCCAGGACACTGATGGCATTCCATTCGCCGGTCTCCTTCAGATCGTCTCCAACTTGACTTTGTAGGAATGCGTTCAAGTACCGGACCAGGTTGGGGTACTCGAAGGATCGCCTGCATATGCCGCCAAAGCCTCCGTGGGCGTAGTAGCCGAAGACGTGTCGTGCCTTAGGTTCCGCATCGCCATGCACGCTCCGGTGCTTGGTGCGTGTAGGTTGTGGGATCATCTCCATGACCTCCTCCAAGGTCTCATAGATGTAGTCTTCATCGTCAAGGGCTTCTTTAGCACGGAGTTCACACTCAGCGGTCTTGTCCTTCCTGTTGCCACGTGCAGCTCCCGCCAAGAACGTGTCCACCACCATTGCGTGGGCCAACTCTTCTGGTTCTGAGGCCGTCCCGTTGTGACCACCATCGTCCTGGCATATGTGGCCACTCTTGTAGATCTCGCCGTCATCGTGGTAGTCCTGCTGGATTGCCTCGTCACACTCTGCGGTTCCTCTGTAGATCTCGCCGTCATCGCGGTAGTCCTGGGGGATTGCCTTGTTGCACTCCGTGACTGTATTGTGGTCTTTGACACCGTCGTGGTAGTCCTGGGGGATTGCCTCGTTGCGCTTGGTGACTGTGTTGTGGTTCTCGACGTCATCGTGGTAGTCCTGGAGGATTGCCTCGACACGTTCTGTGGTTCCTCTGTAGATCTCGCCGCCGTCGTGGTAGTCCTGGGGGATTGCCTCGTTGCGCTCCATGACTGTACCGTGGTCCTCGGCAACCGCGGGCTCGTAGTGCTCGTGGTGCTGATCCCGAGTTCGGCTTTCGTGATTACCAGTGTAGCCTCCCTCGATCTCCGTGGTGTCGTGGCCCGCACAGGTCTCCTTTCTCAACGTCGTCCCGGTTGCGCCCCCACTCCATGTCGATCCTTCAGGACGGCCAGACGCGTTTCGAGTTCCTGTATCTCGCTCTCCACTTCCCTCGGAACGTCCTGGTTCATGTGAACATGGGCGCTGGGGTCCTCCTCCGCAGGTCGACGGGCTCCCCTCTTTGGTACAACCGCCTGCGGGGCAGCTGCCTTGCCCTTCGGCGGCTCGTTCACCACGGACCAAGCTGACGTACTCCCCGACGCTCCGGTCGCCGGCATCGGCGGGGGTGGGATCACCGCAGAGGCCTCCGGGTCGTCGTAGTAGTACCCTCCGGTGTAGGTTAAGCATGTCCACATCCAGGGTTGGGGTAGTCCAGATTTAGTAAGGGCATGGGCCCGGGTGCCTGCCCAAGGCCAGCTGGCAGATCAGTCAAGTAAGAGTCACTGGCATCCTGCATGCTGGGATGTTGCAGAAAAGTTTGTCAGAATGTTTTTTTTGGGTCAGCCAAAACATATGATTTTGATATTTTTTTTGTGCATCTAGACTTTTTTTGCTTCATCTATATGTGGTTTGCGACTGGTAGTGCTATGTGACAGTCGGAGTTCTGATTATGGTCAAGCACACTTTCTGCTTCAAACTCATGCTTGAGTGAGCCTGCGTGTGATGATTGGCTTGGTTGTTTTGCGATGACGTGATGTCTGTTGTGCATGGGCAGACTTGGTTTGTTGAGCATGCA
>CAJNDV010032459.1:0-10714 GCA_905221635.1 Symbiodinium sp. CCMP2456 | reverse complement strand
TTAGGGGTTTGGGGGTCTTGGGGTTTTTGGGGTCAGGGGTTTAGGGAAATCCAGCTCGAAGGGTCTGGGATCTTGAGGGTTCGGAGTCCAGAGGTTCAGCTGTGGGGTTTAGATTCAGGGTTCGTGTTTTGGGTGAGGATCTTCTGGCCCAGGGCGGCGGGTTTCGGGTTTAGGGTTATGGGGTGTTTGTGATGCAAGGCATTGAGTTTTTGAAAGGGTTCCGCCTGGCTCTATGCGCTTTGCTTTTTGGGGGGAGGCAATTTGTGTACCGTTTCGGGTTGAAGGCTCCGGCGGTCGGTGAGATAAAGGCCTGAATAGTTAGCTATACTATTTTGGGGGCTCCCTATTAGAAGTAGAGTATGAGATACCCCAAAGCCCTATTCTAATTCTAATCATCAGGGCCCCTGTATGATTCGGGTTGGAAGGTTTTTCGGGGTGTCTGGCTTTAGGGTCTCGGGGCTTTCTGTTTTTTTGGTTTAGGGCCGATGCTCCTATAGGACCCCAAAGACATCTCCGGGAGGCCCATAGAAGATATAATCATATACAATACCTAAACCCTAATTTAAACCCTAAACCCTAAACCGTAAGCCCTAAACCCTAAACCCTAAACCCTAAACCCTAAACCCCTAAACCCAGAACTAAATGTTGGATCCTATCAGGAGCTTTGGCTTGAAGTTTACTGTGCTTAAATGTTCAGGCGTGGGGTCGTGGGAATTGGAGGTTTGGGGGCCCTAAGCCGTAAACTCGAAACTCTAATATAGGGGCCCTAAACCCTAAACCCTAAACCCTTAACCCTAATATAGGGGCCTAAATAAGTACCTATACTATTTTGGGGGTTCCTTGTTATAATTACAGTATCATGGACCCCAAAACCCTACTAAAATTATTAGGGCTCCTACATTAGTGTTGCTCCATGAGCTGGCTTCGGGGTTTAGAGGTGTCTCGTTTATAGCTTTCGGGGCTGCGGGGCTTGTAGGGTCTAGGATTCGGGCTTGTCCGCGTAATAGTAATAACAACAAAACTCGTACCATCATCACCACCATCGTTATCGCCGTCATCATCATCATCATCATCATCATCATCATCATCGCCGATGACCATGCACACGCCAGCGTAGAGTCTCCGGCGCTGCGATTCAATGGGAAAGCCCGGACGCCCCAGCACATGCCCCAACCCGAAACCCAACCCTAAACCCTCAACCCCAAACCCTAAGCTCCAAACCCCAAACCACAAACCCTAAACCCTAAGCCCCAAACCCTATAAACTCTAAGCCCGAAGCCCCAAACCCTAAACCCCAAGCCCTAAGCCCTAAGCCCTAAACCCGAAGGTCCTGGAGGCCTCCAAGGAGAAGAAATCCGAGATTTTACGGTCGTGGCGGACTGATCGAAAGCAAAGAATGTAATATAGGGGGCCTTATTCTGGGTCCTTTAGGGGTTCCATAGGGTTGCTGCAGGGGTTTAAGTTTAGTATAAGGCTCTTAAGTCTAGGGGCCTTAATAATCAGAATTTGAGTAGGTATTTTGGCAACAGTACAGAAATCGTGGGGAATCCCAATAGCACTGTTGCTGATAATTCAGGCTGATCTATCAGACAGGGTTTAGGGTTTAGGGTTCAGGGTTAAGTTTATGCGTGATTAATGCCCTGGTGTAGTGTAAGGTTCTTCAGATCTTACGTGTGTTCGTTTGTTTTGAGAAAGTTGGTTGTTTAAGGATTCTTTACTGGGTTCATATCGCGCGTATAGGGTTTTGTGAGAAAGAGTTTTAACCACACAGTCGCAACATGCCCTAAACGCTAAACCCTAAACCCTAAACCCTAAACCCTAAACCCTATGACTTTGAGGTCTCAACACCTGGCAGCAGCAAACAAGAAGAGGCTGCACGCATTCACGCAAAATGCCGACTCCAACAGCGTGCGGTTCGTTTTTGCTTACGACCTGACGTAAGATGCCAATTTAAAAGAGTCTGGGAGGTGATGACAGACCACGTGATCACGCGATTAAGGTTTGCAACTTGTGGTGCGCTGCAGAACTGGGCGATCTTGTGTCAGTCATTTCAAAGGCCTTCTTCGTTGGAACCATGGTGCCCATGCAGCATATCGCTCTCGTGGTGCAGACCAGCCTGCGCTTCGCCCGGACTGCAAAACTACATGCAGGAGTGTTGCCGGTGCTGGTAGGCTTGCCTGCGCACATCCGGCACGCAGAGCTCTAGACTGCTACGGCCCTGCAACGATGCCTCTCCTTCCAACCCTCCCCCTTGGCCCTCTTCCCTTACCCCCCCCTCCACTCCCTCCTTCGCCCTGCGAACCGCTGGGGGAAACGAGAGGGCGGCGGCAGCGACCTGCCACATCACATCACATCACCTCCAGGTTGAGGACATGACATTTCGGGTCCAGATTTTCAGGATTGAGAGAGGGGTTAGGGCGTAGGGCGTAGGGTTGAGGCGTTTAGGGGTTTAGTGTCAAAGGGCGGAGTGGTTGAGGGTTGAGATTTCAGGGTTGACGGTTGAAGCTTGTAGCATTTAGGCTTAACGACTACATGACTACATCTATTGACAATTTAGAGCACATGAAAGGAGAGGGCTGGGGCGCACGGGCCGGTAGCCATGCAAAGTAGAAGATGCAGACTTAATATAGGGGCCTTCATAATTAGAATAGGGTTTTGGGGCCTATTATACTATAATTATAATAAGGAGCCCCCAAAATAGTGTAGGCAATTATTTAGGCCCCAACATTACAGATTCCTATTTCATCGATATCGTCAGTGTTATGTGGCGCAGAGATTACGATCTGAGCTTGTTGCCATTTGATGAGTCCCCAAGGCGTTTGCGTATGATCCAGGCCTTTATAATCCTTCTCAGATGCACAAACATCCCTGCACCCAAACCCTAAACCCTAAACCCTAAACCCTAAACCCTAAACCCTGAACCCTCAATCCGCGAAGCTCAGAGCAGAAGCCCATAACCCTGCAACCACAAACCCAAAGCCTTTAAAGCTGGTTTAGGGTTTAGGGTTTAGGGTTTAGGGTTTAGGCAAAAACATGAGGATCTCTAAATCCCAAGCGCCTGAAGCCCAAGATTAAGACCCCGAGATTCCTTAAAGCCGCTACGGTCTATAGAGTCTCGAAACCCCAAGGAGCGCTAACCTGAAATACTCAGGAGGCCGAAATGAATACTACTTGGAGGTTCATGGGTAGTTGATAAGTATGGTTATAAGTCCCCTAATATGGGAGTTATAATGATAGTTACCCTACTTATAACCCCATTTACAACTACCCATGAACCTCCAAGTACACTCTTCCGGACGGCTTCTTTTGGTTGATAGCTTCTAAGTATACTACTGTACAACATGCCCCAAACCCCATTCTAACTTTCAAGACCCTTAAACGGCCCCTGTTGTAAGCCTTTTGGTAACCCTATGAAGAATCCTGACCCTGTCGAACTACATCACTTGGAGGTTCAGGGGTACCCGAATATGGGTCATAACTATAGTTACCCTATTTCTCACCCCACAAACCCTAAACCCCAGACCCTAAACCCTAAACCCCTAAACCCCTACACCCTACACCCTAAACCCTAACCCGAACCCTAAACCCCCTAAACCCTAAATCCTAAACCCTAAATCCTAAACCCTGAACCCTCACATGGGTTATAGATATCCCCCTGAACCCTCCCTCCATTTTGGTAGATCCGAGGTGGATCTACGCGAGCCACTTGGCTCTCATCGCCGAAGGACGCCGGCCTCGCTTCACGTATTTGCCATTCGGTGAAGTTGGGAGGGTTTAGACATTTTTTAGGGTTTAGGGCTTTAGGGGTTTTGAAATTTTTAGGGTTTAGGGCTGTAGGGGTTTAGATTTTTTTAGGGTTTAGGGGCTTTAGGGGTTTAGAATGTTTTAGGGTTTAGGGCTTCAGGGGTTTAGGAGTTTTTAGGGTTTAGGGCTTTAGGGGTTTAGGGTTGGAGGGTTTAGACATTTTTAGGCTTTAGGGTTGTCTGGTTTTAGTAAGGTTTTAGGGCTTTAGGGTTGTAGGGCTCAGGGTTTAGAGTTTTAGGGTTGTAGGGTTCAGGGTTTAGAGCTTTAGGGTTTTAGGGTTTAGGGCTGTAGCTTATACATAGGGTTTATAGGGTTTCAGGGGTTTCGGGGTTAGGGGTTAAGGTTTTTGGGTGTAGTTTGCGGTTTGGGGTTCATGCCTAGGGATGACAAGTTCTACTACAAGCTAAAGCATGAAAGCCCCCAAGCCCAGGAATCTCGTGCGACGGGTGGAGTACCGATTGAGGCACCGGGCTTTGATCTCGGAAGTTCTGCGCGGTTTGCCACCGCTGGTTCCAGGTGGGCGCATCACTCTGAAGCTCGGATTCAGGCGTAGGGTTTAGGGCTTTCGGTTGTGTGCTTCTTCTTACTTCTTCCTCCTGCTCCTCCGCCTCGTCCGCTTCCTTCTATTACTACTACCACGACGAAAGTGATGATGACGAAGACTACAACTAGGGTGACTGGGGGTTCCGCAACCAACATTATTAAAGGTTCCAATTGCAAGAACATCCAGTCCTAGCTACAAGGAAGCCTAAACCCTAAACCCTGCACTTTAAACCCTAAAACCTATACCCGAAACCCTAATAAACCCTAGCCTTAAAAGCAAGCACCTCGAGCTCAGGAAGCCCGCGGAGCATCACTGCCGGGATCTGGCGCTTCTTCAGACACCCGCCCGGGAGAGCTTTAGGGTTTAGGATTTTGGTTTTGAGGGTTGGGGTTTGGGGGTTCAGGGGTTTAGCGTTTCAGGATTCGGGTTTGGGGCTTTAGAGGTTTAGCATTTGAGGATTGGGGTTTGGGGGTTAGGGGTTTTACGTTTGAGGATTGGGGTTTGGCTTCGCGGTTTAGGAGTTCGGGTTTGAGGTTTGGGGTTTTGGGGTTAGGATTCGGCGTTTCAGGCTTGGGGGTTCGGGTTGATGAAAAAAACAAATCAAGAACTGGACGACTAAGACACAATTGTGGCAAAACTTGTTGGACGGGATTTTTCCCCACACTAGTTTCGTGTTAGAGCTTAAGGGTGCTTAAGGTCTATGCTTTAGGGCTTGGGGTTCTGAAAGTTCAAGCTCTTATACCGAACTCCCAGCACCCCGACATGCCTACCCAGCACCCCCTTTATCGCAGTATTACGGTTTAGGGTTTAGGGTTTAGGGTTTAGGTTTAGGGTTCAGGGTTTAGGGTTTAGGGTTTAGGGTTTAGGGCTAGTGAAGGAAAGGAACGGTGACAATGAATAGCCATGGCGTGCTTCTGGTGCTTCGTCTCAAAGGTCGCCACAAGGGGCAACCACAAGACATTAGTATAGAACCCTGAACCCTAAACCCTAAACCCAAACCCTAAAGCCCGTAAGCCAGCAACTCCCTTGATGGAGCGCTGTCGTTTATTCCGAAAAGAGCACGATGGAGCGATATAGTCCTTATATAGAATTGCCTAGCCCTTGAACAACTCTGTCAAAACCCTACAAATCGCAGTCCGAGGAATCTTAAAGACCTTAAAACCCTAAACCCACAAAACTTACGATAAACAACGCTCAAGTACCTGGCCTAATCCTTCAATCGCAGCCAGCACTGAGGACTCACCTGCCGTATTCAGACATCGTGACCTGCCTTCGGGAAGAGCTGGCGAGGTCCTCGGCGCAAGGCCGGAAGTCGGTGTTTTCGGGGGGGGGTTTTAGGTACTGTAAGGGTTTAGGGTTTAGGGTACAAGGGCTTCTATATAAGGGTTGCCACGAGGGTAAGGGGGTATGATCAAGGGTATTAGTTGTTCAGGGGTTGGTCCTGCTGCTGCTGATGACAGCCGTGATGATAATTCTGGCAACTATACATTTGTTTGAGGCCTGCGTTGTTTCCATTGCTGCTGTTGCTACGATTACAACCTCAACTAACTCTCAGCCCCATGCCCGAGATATTATTGGTCAAAATGACGCAAGATTTTCAAGGCAAGTGCTGCCTGCCAGAGTAAGGGTGTGAGAATTAAGGGTGTTTATAGAACAAGCCATGCATCACCCACCATGCATTGCTTTATTCGTACGGGGTCTTGGGCTTTTCCCACTGTTTCGCGGTTAGGGAGGACCTTCGCCGCGACCGCGGATACCCAACCCCGGCGCTCTAGGGCTTCAGAACCAGCCTTTAGCCCCGTAACCCTCCGCAAGACCTTTGTGGAATCCATCTACGTTTCTCCACATGGTTCTTGTCGAATCTATTCCAGGGCCTTATTCCAGGCCCCATACATTTAAACGTATATCCTAAACCGCCTAAACCCATTTGCCCAAACTATGAAGCCCAAACCCTAAAACCGATTTTCCCAAACTATAAAGTCTAAACCCGAGACTTTTTACCCCAAAGTATCAAATATTAAACCTAATCTAATTGACGAACTATAAACCCTGAATCCTGCACCCCACCTGCGCCCCGAAAGACCTACTCGAACTTTGTTCTGCAATTATATATAAACAGCCATAATAAGAAATCTCAAAGGCTACCGATAAGCTCTGGACCGTTTTTTTTCACGGAATAAGTCTATAAAAGCCACAACAAGAAACCTTAAAAGGCTACATATAAGCTTCAGAACGTTCCCTAAACCCTAAACCGTAAACCCTAAACCCTAAACCCTAAACCCTTTTCCCTAACCCTAAACCCTAAACTCTAAACCCTAAACCCTGTTCCCTAACCCTAAACCCTAAACCCCCTGCACAAGGCCCACCGAGCCGCCGGCCCACGACCCGTCCCGCTGCTACTCCCACGCGGCCGCAGCAGGAGCTTCAAAGAAGAGTTAGGGTTTAGGGTTTAGGGTTTAGGGTTTAGGGTTTAGGGTTTAGGGTTTAGGGTTTAGGGTTTAGGGTTCAGGGGCTCAAGCACCGGATAATTTGGGTTTAGGGTTTAGGGTTTACGGCTTAGGGCTTATGGTTTGGGGTGTAGGGTTTGGGGTTTGGGGTTCAGGGTTTAGGGTTTTGGTATCCCTTGATAGTATATAATATCATCATAATGGCTTCAGTTTTATCGTCTCTAACTTCTGTTGTTATCATTCTTCTTCGTCGTAATATGATAGTATCCGTTATAGTAGATGTCCTAGTAACCTTATAGTTGGTGTAATAGTGTTCTCGTGCCAGTACATATTTTAGTAGCCTTACGTTCCAAGTATATTGTTACGGTACCCACAAGTGTAATGATATGGTACCTAGTAGTATCCCTTATAGCACTCCTTTCCCCATGCCCCCAAACAAACCCTAAACCCTAAACCCTAAACCCTAAACCCTAAACCCTAAACCCTTATAGCACTCTTTTCCCCATGTCCCCACCCCAACTCCAAGCTGCCACAGCCCAGTCTCCTAGTAGATCCCGGGTAGGGATTAGGGTTTAGGGTTTAGGGTTTAGGGTTTAGGGTTAGTGTTTAGGGTTTAGGGTTTAGGGTTTAATTTAGGGGTTTTACAAGGGTTCTTTCAGCTTTGGGGCGTCCGAAGACTTCTGCGATGTCAGCGCGTCCTGCAAGGCTTCTGTGGTGCACCTGGAGGTTCATGGGTAGTTATAAATGGAGTTATAAGTCCCCTAATATGGGTTATAACTATAGTCACCCTACTTATAACCCCATTTATAACTACCTAGTAGGGCTTTTTTTACAGGAGTTCCACTTGAAAAGGCGGTTCGTTTGCGTGCTGACAGCGTTCGGTAGGGCTCGGACAATCAAGGCTGCTGGGGTTTTCCGCTTAACCCAAAGCCTGAAGTCCTAAGTCTTACCCCTAAACCCTAAACCCTAAACCCTAAACCCTAAACCCTAAACCCTAAACCCTAAACCCTAAACCCAACCTCTAAGTTGTAGAGTTCAAAAACCATAGACCCCGACATCCATAATCCTACGTACCGCAGCTCAAAGCCCGAAAACCCTGGTTTTCAAAACCCCAGCTACCCAAAACCCTAAAATGAGTTTCAGGATTCAGGGACCAAGCCAAGGTTCACAGATGACAGATGGCTTATAATAACTCGTACCAGTGTCCCGTCATAGTCCCTATACTGTGTCATTTTCAATTTACAGTGTCTCCGACGGATCCCCTCACTCCGGAGGAGGAGGAGAACGACGATGAGGACGAAGAAGAGGACAGGTTAAGGGGCTTAGGGACGAGTTTCGCATAATGACCTCAAGAACAGGCACTATTCCCTTATACCCTAAACCCTAAATGCTAAAGGCCCGAAACCCTAAACCCTAAACCCTTATAGAATATGAGCAAGCCCTGTCCTCTACAGATTCATGAGTCGTTTCCGGCTCGAGAATATATGATTTTGTAACGTTGAGCTCCAAAATCCTATCCTGCTCATTGCGGCCACAGCAGAGTCTCAGGCCCAAGTCTTTAGGGATGCTTTCGGTTATTCTGGGAGTCTTAATAGTTACCTATACCAGTGGGGGGGTTCCTCATGATATCTATAGTATAATGTACCCCGAGACCCAATTATAAGTATTAAGGCTACGACATTAGGGTCTACTTAAGGTTTTAGGGTACTTAGTAACAACCCGTAAGCAACCTCAACTGACTTCCGTTAAGGGTTCCTTTGAGCTTTCAGGCTTGCTTTCGGGGTTCCTATAATGGTCCCTGTAAGGGTTCCGATCAAGTTTCCTTCAGGCCATCGTGAGCTACCATCAGAAGATTGAGTTAGAAGCCTTACACAGAAGCTTGGAACGGGTTGAGGATTGAGACTTTCTCTACGCGCATTGACTCTTCAAGACCTTCCGGCCCTTGCGCCTTCACGGCCACGGCCGGGGAGCAAAAGCTACCTTTCGACCCCCGGGGATGTTCAGACTTCCGTGATCGGGGATTGGCATAGACCTTAGATCCCTAAGCCCTAAACCCAAAACCGTTTCGGGGCTTAGGGATCTCGGAAGAAGATCCTCAGGGATCTTCATTTTGGGGGTCTTGAGCCTTGATCTTTCAGTAGGAGATCTTTTAGGCTACGAGCCCAGCCAGAGCGCACAACCTTTTTTATACCAGAAAACTACTTAAAACTTAAACCCTAAACCCGTAAAATCTAAAGCGCCAAGACCAAAAGCCCTAGACCCCAACGTCCCAAAGCAAAAGCCCTAGACCCCAACGTCCTAAAGCAAAAGCCCTAGACCCCAACGTCCGAAAGCAAAAGCCCTACCCCAAAGTCCGAAACCAAAAGCCCTAGACCTCAAAGTCCCAAACCAAAAGCCCTAAACATGAGGGTTTAGGGTTTAGGGTTTAGGGTTTAGGGTTTAGGGTTTAGGGCTAAACATGTCGGTTTCCTCCTCCAGGAGGTCGTGGCCTCGGAGTCTTCCTCCGTCGAGCGCTCGGAAGCCACCGTCTCGGGCTCCTCGTCCGCACAGCTGGCAGTCTCTAGGGCGGGTTTAGGGTTTAGGGTTTAGGGGTTTAGGGTTTAGGGTTTAGGGTTTAGGGTTTAGGGTCTAGGGCTTGGAGTTTCGGACTCAATATAGGGGCCTTAATAGTTAGAATAGGGTTTTTGGGGTATGTTGTACTATAATTATAATGTGGAGCCACCAAAATGGTATTGGCATTTATTTAGGCCCCTATAAGTATTAGGGTTCAGGGCCTAGGGCGTTGAGCTGCCAGTGGGAGCCCTTGGGGCCAGTTCTAGCTTAGAGTCCCCCCTCGCATGCCATACGGGTGGTTGTCAAAATTAGGGTCCCTTTTTGGGTACCCTAAATATTAGGTGCCGTATTATATGACGGATCCAAAAAGGGACCATAATTTTGACAACCACCCATATGAGTCAGTTGCTTGCAAAGACATTGGCAGACCAGGAGACTATGTCGTTACAAGAGCGAAGGCAGAGCGACCTTCGTGGTGTCGTTGTGGGTGGCGGTTCTTCCATAAAGGCTAATATCGGTGTTTCTGAGTAGCGCAGTGTTTGGGATTGAGGCTTAGGGGTTTGAGGTTTTGTGTTCCTCATCATGATCCCAGAAGGGGGTGGTAGTAATAAAGACCCTGAACCCCCTAAACCCTAGATCCTAAAGCATAAACCCCCTAACCCTGAACCCTTAAACCCAAAACCCCAAACTTCCCTAACCCCTAAGACCCCAAACCCCCTAAAACCCCAAACCCTGTTTCAGTTTTGGTGCTTTAGGTATGAGGTTTAGGGTTTAGGGTTTAGGGTTTAGGGTTTAGGGCTTAGGGTTTCAGTTATTTGGTGTTGTTATGTCTGGGGTTTCGGGGTGGAGGTTCGACTTTGGGGTTTCGGTTAAGTTCCTGTTTGGGGGGGTGGGGTGGTGGGGCTTCGGGTTCCAGAAGGTTCTAGGGGATTCGGGGTTTAGGGTTTAGGGCTTTGGGTTTAGGGTTTAGGGTTTAGGGTTTAGGGCTTAGGGTTTAGGGCTTAGGGTTTAGGGTTTAGGGGTATTAAGGTTCAGGGCTTTGGGTTTCGGGTATAAGGGCTCTTGGGGCTTAATATAGGCGCCTAGGGTTTAGAGTTTAGGGCCAGAGGCTTTGGGTTGGAGTATGTAAGGGTCTTGGGTTCAGGGGTTAGGGCTCAGCTTTCTGAACCCTAAACACTAAGCCCTAAACCCTAAACCCCTAAACCCCTAAACCCCTAAAGCCCCCAACCCTAAGCCCACAAGGCCTGGCGGACCAGCCCCAGGATGAGCCTAGCATGGATGGGCACTGGGAGTTGCCGCCTGTCCTTGAATGCAACAGTTAAGAACCCAAAACCCGCTTTTTTGTAGGTTTTTATTATGAACCCTA
>CAJNDV010032458.1:17979-29607 GCA_905221635.1 Symbiodinium sp. CCMP2456 | reverse complement strand
GAGAGAGAGAGAGTGAGAGAGAGATAGAGAGATAGAGAGAGAGAGAGAGAGAGAGACAGAGAGACAGAGAGAGAGAGAGAGAGAGGGAGAGAGCGCGAGAGAGAGAGCGAGAGTAAGAGTGATAGTGAGAGCGAGAACGAGAGACAGGGAGCGTCCGAGAAAGAGTTTTGAGGGAGGGAGGGAGGGAGGGAGGGAGGGAGGGAGGGAGGGAAGGAGCTCATGCTGGAACCCTAACCCGAAATGGTGCACATCTCCTTGTCGGCATGAGAGACAGGCACGGTGCGGGGCGAAACATCGTGCAGCTCGAGATGTCCCCGACCCAGGACTTGCAAAAACCAAGAAAGCTTGGCATCCCTCCACCTGAAGCCCAGACGTCCTGATATGTTAGGCCTCTGGTGCTCAGGGCTCATGCAGCCTAGGTTTGAGAGGCTTATAAGAGCACCCTTGGTAGGAGAACCACTTCATCGTCACCGTGGATGATGATGGCAACATCAGGGTGCACAACATCAAGGCTCGCCTCTTATTGCCTGCTAAGAGCTAAACCCGGAAGCGCCACGAAGCCCGCCGACCTCAAAAATCGATCAACCTCGACCCGAAAACACAGCATCCTAAAATCGCACCCTGAACCCTAAACCCTAAAGGCCCTCGGAAAAAAAAAAACCGTACAAGTTCCACAGATCGTCGCCAAGAAGCAGAAAGCTGAGGGCGGGCGCTCCCCTCAGAGCAAGCGCAGCTTCAGGGCCTCCGTGCTTCAGGGTTTAGGCTTCAGGCTTTTTAGGGTCAGGGGCCGTTCAGGGTTAAAGGTTCAGGGTTTCAGGAAGGCCGTTTTGTAAGAAATAGGCGAATAGGGCTTAGGGTGAAGTCGAGGCGTGGCTTCTATGATGCGAGCTTTGAGAGTTTCATGGCAGTGGCCTTGTGGACAGCTGCCCGACAATGGAGTGCATGGCATGCCTGTCACAACTTGATGCGTGGCTGTGCAACAAACAACCTATTTACTCACTGCAGACGCCAGAAAGTTGGAACATCATTCTCCTCATGCTGTTAATGGTGAGGTATATGGGGATCCCAGCACTACTCATCCTTAGTCCATGTTCCAGCTTTCTGGGATTCACTGTAATGTAGGTTCTCAATGATTACCTATACTATGTTGCGGGGTTCCCTATTACAATTATAGTATCATGGGCGCCCAAAGCCTTGTTCTAATCATGAAGGCCCAAATTTTCAGCAAGCTCCACCATGGCATGGGCGAAATCAGCCGCATTCGTAAGCTCACTTTGGTAGTTTGGAAGCGGGCAGCTGGTAAGCCGGGAGAGCAAAGGAAGTGCACAATTCCTCTAAAAGGGTTCCTTTAAAGAGATACCTTAAGGTTAAGTGTTCCTTTCAAGAGATACCCTTAAGGGTTCCTTGAAGTGCATATTCCTCTAAAGGGTTCCTTTTAACGAGATACCTTAAGTTGAGTGTTCCTTTAAAGAGGTAGTTACCCATAAGGGTTCCTTTAAAAGGAGACTTCAAAATTTGCGAGCAAGGAGTTTGGCGCTTCGTGAAAGCGTTGAAAAATCCTTTCATCCAAGCTGACTCGGAAGAACTGCGGCAGTAATCTAAACCCCAAACCCTAAACCCTACAGCCTAAACCCTAAACCCTAAGCCTAAAGCCTGAAGCCTAAAGCCTAAAGCCTAAAGCCTAAACCCTAAAGAACTCCAATGCGACCTTGAACCATCCTGAACCCCTAAACTCGACTTGAAGAGTTCGAGCCGAACCTAAAAACTGACCGTGAAATCCTAGACCTGGTCGTTTTGAGAGTTTCGGACCCCAGGCTTCGAGTTACAGGGCCAATGCAGAGGCCAGAGTAGTTACACGTTCCTACTAGCGTCTCTGTTTTTTGTTGTAGGTCAATGTAAGGATCATATCACCCGGAATCCTACTCCAATTATTACGGACCCGCTGCGGCTGCGGCTCCCAACAGCCCACAAGCAAAGCTTACACCCTAAATTCTAGACCCTGTTCCCTCAGCCCATAAGACCTCCTGAAGCCCCAACTCCAACCCTACGCCCTCACAGTCCCAACCCTGACGAACTCGAAACTTTGCGTTCTGACACCTAAACCCTCCCAAAGCGACCCTAAACCCTAAAACCCTAAACCCTAAACCCTAAAACCCTTAACCCTAAACCCTAAACCCTAAACCCAAAGAGAAGGAAGGACAAAGACGAAGCAGAGGAAGAGCCCAAAGCAAAGGGGAAGGATCCCAAGGAGCCCGGGAGGGAGACTGAGGGAGACGAGGGGCTTCTTTGAGTGGTTCCCTTTAAGGGTTCCTTTTCAGGGTTTAGGGTTTAGGGTCTGGGGGTTCTACACACAAAGCTTGTAAGAGGGTTCTGGAAGGGCAATTTAGGGTTCAGGGCTTTAAGGCTTGTAGTTCTTGGGTTTTAAGAGCGTTCTGGAAGGATTTAGGGTTTACAGGGGTGATACTTAGGGCCATTGGGGTTCGATGTTTGGGTTTTCGGGGGGTTCTGGCGGGGTTTAGGGTTTAAGGGTTCTATAGGTTCTTCATGAGTTCTGTAAACATTTTTTAAAGGTTCCATTAGGTGTCAACAAAGATTCTACAATGATCTCTTTTTTTCCGGCCCGCTAGGAGCCTTTGTGGCTTTTGATTAGGGATCGCGTGACCTGTAGTGATTGTATGGTGGTGTATGGCAGCTTGTAGATTGTCAGACCCTCCAGCCTATTGAGCTACATGACAGAGACAGAAGAGGAAAATGGTCTTGTCATCATCATAATCATACTCATCATCTTCATCATCATCATAATCACCATCATCATCATCATCAGCTTCAGTTGGAAATTGCAATTCGGGTGGTGTTGGCAATATGCATCATCTCGAAGACGCTTCTTTCTGCTGTGTTTGTGTCAGGCACTGCGTGCGACGCAAAATATGTTGACTCCAAGAACATGGACAGTAGTACTAGTTTGTCGCGCATGTCGAACTTTGAACAGAGCGAGCATGGTCGGCGTGATCTGTCGGCGGTTCACAGTCTGAGTATGTCGATGCTGTTCGTTAGAGTCATGTCCGTAATTTCAGTACTGTTGGCATTCCCTCCGAAGATAGCTGTTACCCCTAGTCACTGGTCTTGATCCTCATGTCCGTCCTAGTATCGTTGTTGCCCGTCAGCCCGTCTTCGGGTTTTCGGATTCTGGGGTGTTCGGGCATTGAGCGCAGCATCGCTCATGACGTTTTGCTTGAGGGCTTACGCCTTACGCTGCAACATGGCTTCTGGCTTCGTGCTTACGGGGTTTCGTGCCCATCCCTAATGATCTAAATCCTAAGCCCAACCCTCAGGGTTTGGGGCATGGTCTGGGGCGGCCTTAGAAGGCTCATGTGGATCCTTTCTCACAGACTTCTTAGAATGGCGGATCCTCCCTGCCTTTCCGTTTCTGCTCCTTCATCTCATGCCGTGCTTGTGGGAGCAAGGGTGTAGAAAGTACGGACGCTCAGTCATTCATTCTGCATGTCAGAACTAGGCTGCCGAAAGCTTCCTTTCTGAGCCTCCGAAAAATTCCCTGCTTCGACTTCCGCCTGTGCTGGACTCGAGAAGTCTGAAACCGGCTACAACCCCTGAAACCCAAGCCAGAACCCTGCATTGTCAGCACGAAATCTCTGGACCCCGAGAAACTAAACCCTAAACCCTAAACCGAAACTGCGACGCAGGAGGCTAGAACTCTCAATGTCACAGCCAGCGGCGTCCTCGGATCACTGCATCTCGCAGCGTTTTCGAAGCTTAGGTTGGGCATGCTCCATGGGTTCACACTTCAATATATGGGCCTAAATCCTTACCAACAAAATTCGGTTCCTTAAACCTTATAGATAAGCCAAGACCCTATTCTGCATGTTAAGGCCCCTACTTTACACAAGTTCCAGACGGATGGTTGCAAAGAAGAGTGAAAGAGCAGCGTTTGGTTTTTCAGCTCTTGCCCGACATCCATCTTAATCACAAGCAGCATGGCAGAACCCCTAAACCCTTAAACCCTAAACCCTAAACCCTAAACCCTTAACCCTTAACCCTTAAACCCTAAACCCAAACCTTCTAAGTGGGGTTTTGGTTTAGGGTTTGGGGTCTTGCGGCTTCAGAGTTGCAGCTGTCGTCGCTTCCGAACCCGAAGTTCACACACAAACCCCCCCCACCCCCACCCCTTCGGCCGTTGTGTATAGGGGTTTTGGGTTTGGGGGTTTAGGGTTTTGGGATCCTTTCAGTTTGCGAAGGTCTGGATTGGGGGGCTTTTGGCAGCCAAAGATGGGAAGGTCTGGAATGGTCGACAGTACCAATTCAGACCCTGGTTGGGAGACCAATCTAGACCTTCGTCGTGTGGCAGCATGTTGTCACATGTTGTGCATGTTGCACTATCTTGTCGCAGGAGGCTGAGAAGGCACCTTTTGTTAAAATGTAGAGACTGCCTTGTTCATTAGGTTTGTCAGTCAGTATCCTCCGACTTGGAGCAGCAGCAGAACACATCGAGTCAGAGACACGCAGCACAGCAAGCAATCATGTGTTGCAGGTAGCTTATTCATGTGCCAACAAACGCCCGGGACTCACACCGGCAGTCCGTATTGCCCCCCACCGACGTCGGAATGTGATAATGTTTGACATTGTGGCATTCCATGATCCCTCCTAAACTCGTCAACATCCGATGCAAGGTCTGTGTAGAGCTAGGGTCTGGAAAGGGTCGTGTAACCCCTGGGCAGCCAACCATAACAGACCCCGGAAAAGGTCTGATATAGTGGTTGCCACTAGACCCCTCCACAAACTGAGGTGATGTTTTGGGTTTAGGGGTTTAGGTTTTATAGCGTTTAGGGTTTAGGGGTTTAGGGTTGAGGGGTTTAGGGTTTAGGGGTTTTGGGTTTAGGGTTTAGGGGTGTGTTCAACCGTCCTTGCTGAGATCACAGCCTTCAGCGAAAGCGCTCAGATATCTTTGAACAACCGAAGACCCGCAAGTGGATTTCCAAATGTTTAATCACATGACCTGTCAGAGACGATCATATACTGTAATGCACGAATCACTACAGGAAACTGTCATAGACGATCAGATGCAGCAAGAAACCAACCAATAAGTATAACGTGCTGTATCTATACAATATAATATGACTATATTCACATACAACATGTACGACAATATGCTATAATATACGACAACAAATCGGAAACACAAATCAGAATAGAGAATTCTGGGTTCTCCATCCCAGCTCCCAAGCACAGCCCAATCTGCCACCAAGCAGAATGCGCATGGCGCCCAACACGTACTACAAGCAACATTGTATATTAAAACCAGACAACTACACATGTGTATATATATATATATATAGGTATATACATATACAAATATGTATATGATATACAACATATATATATATATATAGAATATTAGATATATGATCATAATGATGATGACGACGATGATGATGATGACGACTCACTAAGCCTGAAGTCTGAAGGTCTTGCCTCGAGCTTCACGCTGTCGCCAGGGGCGCTTGCGGAGGCAGGTAATCATGGCCGTCAGGTCACGACTAGACGGGTTTAGGGTTTTTAGGGGTTCGGTGTTTAGGGTTTATGGGGGTTAGAGTTGAGGGCTTCGGGTGAGAGGGTTTAGGGTTTAGGAGGTAACTCACCCACAAGAGTTTCATTATTACTACTGCTTTGTGCTACTGCTGCTGCTACTGCTACTGCTACTGCTACTGCTGCTGTTGCTGCTGCTACTGCTAGTGCTAATCAAGGACTCTACTCGTGCTACGTTCTGGCTTTCCTAACGACCAACGAGTTGAACCGTAAACCCCCTCTACACCTTCATGAAACCAAAAGCCCTGTCCCTCACCCAAACTACCCCACACCAGTCAGCCCAAAGCTACGATCCCTTAGCGTCCGTCGCGGCTTCCCGTATCCTTACCGGCCGGAAAATCAAACCCTTCGGACCCCAACCCGAAACCAGAGTAAACAGCAGCCATTGACACACTCAGACAAAGACCATCACACCAGGGCCACATCCCGAGACCACAGCACCACCACCCAACAGAAGCTTTCATCGAAAATGCGCTCCGCATCGCAACAGCGAGTGCCTCGCGACCTGACCTTGGCAACCTCATCCCTGCCCCTTCAACGTAGAACGCCCATAGTTGCCACAATGCTGGAGGGAAAATCTTGAGCCTTCATCATCATGACCCTAATCCCCACAGGTACCTACCATATAGGGTACTAGAGCCCCTAGGATATATAGCAGGTACCTGCGGGGTTAGGGCAAGGCAACCCTAAACCCTAATCCCTAAACCCTAAACCCCAAACCCTAAACCCTAAACCCTAAACCCTAAACCCCTAAACCCCTAAACCCTAAACCCTAAACCCTAAACTCTAAACCCTAAGGGTTGCTATAGTCAAGGTTAGATCACCGCAGTTCCTGTGTAGGCCCGGAAACTGACCGTCGTCGTCCCAATCGAGTGCCTGGTCTTCACTGGAAACATCCTTCAGGGTCATCGAAGCTTCCGGTCTCCCATTCAGGGTGTTTTAGGCTTTGGGGTTTAGGGCCTATTTAGGGTTTAGGGTTTAGGGTTTGGGGTTTAGGGTTTAGGGTCTAGGGTTTGGGGTTTAGGGTTTGGGGGACTTTGGAGCAATGTTGTGTGGTTTTGGTGGTGACGGCTTCTCGGGTTGGCGGATTCCTGAGGCACGGGCTTGTCCTTCCGTTTTTGGTTCAAGGTTTCCGCGCTTCTCTGATTCCTTGAAGGCTCCTGAATAGGCTTGTCCAGCAATTGCTTAGTTACTTTCTGGATCTACGAGGCTTTTGGTCCGGATTTGAACCCCGAACCACGAGCCCGACGTCCTGAAATCCCAGCTACACGCCCTAAGCCCTAAACCCTAATGCCTAAACCCTAAACCCTAAGCGCTAAACCCTAAACCCTAAACCTCTACACTCTAACCCTGAAGCCCTCCTCGGCGGAAACTCTCCATCAGAGGCGCGGCGAGGAAGCTTTGGAAGCCCCCACTGTTTAGGTCTGAGGATTTAGGGGTTTAGGGTTTCCAGACGCGAGGGTCAGCTATTTACACCAGTGATCCGGTATGAGGGTTTAGCGCTGGCTCTCCCCTGTCTCTCTCTCTCTCTCTCTCTCTCTCCCTCCTTCTCCCTCTCTTTCTCTGCATGAGCTGGGGTTTCAGCCTGGTTCGGCCGAATTACGGTTTCAGCCCCTGCAAACATAAGCAGACCCCATAGCCATAGCCCACATAAGACTGAGGCGGGGCTCGCAGACTTTCTTTGTGGCTGGAGATTCCTTGGGTGGACTCTCCGTGTTCTTCCGGAATGGCCGGGGGCCTGAGGAGACCATCTCAGTCCAGTGGTTTGGGGTTTAGGGTTTAGGGTTTAGGGTTTAGGTTTGGGTTCTTGTTGCTTTTCGGCTTGGGGTTGAGGGTTTGGGGTTCTGGGGCCCTAAACCCTAAACCCTAAACCTTGAACAGAGCTCTGGCCAAGCCCTAAACCAGCTCCCGAAGATGGTGGTGGCTAGTCTCTTGGTCTCAGGTTTACTACCTCAGCCTACCAGGCTCCCTAACTGGATTAACTGGCAGAAAAGAGCCCCCCCTCCCCCCCAAAAAAAGCATCTCCTGAAGCCCCGAATCCTCAACTACCCTCAGCCCTGAAGACTATAACGTAGGGGCCTAAATCCTTAGGGCTCAGGGTTTAGGGTTTAGGGTTTAAGGTTTAGGGCTCAGGGTTTAGGGTTGAGGGTTCTTGTGAATTAAAGTCGGCTGGAATCATCAGAACCGTCTTCCGAAAAGGCTGGGATAAAGCATTTTTTGGCTTTGGCCCGAATTCCCCTCAGCCGGAAACCCTGGACCCTACATCTCTAAACTCGAGACCCCAAACCCCATAAAGAAACCCTGCAAGCCCTTCCAAGATCCCTTTACTAGGGATTAGACCTTAACGTATAGTAGGATCCCTAGTATGATTCAAGGTATATTCCTTACTTAATGTATTTTGGAAGCCCTTAACCCTAAGCCCCAAAAGGTCCGGGCCTCCAATAGCCCGAAACTTGAAGCTGTGAGTGTAGGGTTTAGGGCTTAAGGCTTATAGGGCTTTAGGGTTTAGGGCTTATAGGCTTTAGGGTTTAGGGCTGATAGGGCTTTCGGGGTGGCAGCCCAGAGGCACCATGCGCGGCCGCGTGCGCGTCACCGAAGACCCGGGCGGCGTCAAGGGCCTCGTGCGAGGGCAGGCTTGCCCAAGTGGGGTTCCTGTATGGGCTTAAAAAAAAATAAGAATAGGGTTTTGGGTCCTTATTATTATAATTATAGCATATTATACCCCCAAACCCTATTCTAATTATTAAGGCCCTATAGGGTGGCACGGCTTTGTGCTGTTACGGTTTAGTGTTTAGGATGTAGGCTTTATAGGGTTTAGGATCTATAGGTCTATAGGGTCCAGGCTTTTAGGGTTTAGGGCCGTTGGGGTTTAGGGTTTAGGATCTGGGCTTTAGGGTTTAGAGCTTCGCAGTGACATGTAAAATAATTTGTATAAAGGGGTTTGGGATCTAGGGGCTTCCCTGAACCGCTGAAAATGCTACCGTTTCACGGAGTTTTTCTTAAGGCAATCTAACTAAGGAGCCGACTCAGGTTTCGCAAAGTGAGGGGCTGTAGGGGGAATTTGGGCTAGTAGTCCGGGTTTTGCGTTTGGCGTCCAGGGCTCGGGGTGCTGTAGAGTTTGAGTTTGGGTTTCGGAGCTTCAGGTTGGTAAACCCTGTAAACCCTAGGAACCCTATAAATATAATTAAAAGCCCCATAGTCATAGACCCCAAACCCCTACACCCTACACCAATCCTATAAACCCTAGGAGCCCTATAATAAATACAGTGATAAACGAAATAAAGCCCTATACACCCGAAACCCTACAGCCCGCGCAGGGCCAGCAGCAAGTGCTGTTCTACAGCTCCCACGCTTTCGGCTTTTTCTCTCCGAGCCAGGTCGACCTGCAGTGCGCTACTCGCAGCGTGCGTTCCAGTGTTAATTAGGGTTTAGGGTTTAGGGTTTAGGGTTAATGTGGGTAGTATGCCAAAGTAGGGTCCCATTTTATAAGGCTGCCGTACATTTTTGGGGGCTTAAAAGGGGCCCTAATCCAGAGAACTGCCCATGTGTAGTGGGCTTGAAACTTGATGCCTCCGTGTTCAAGATTTGTGGCTTTTCAGCCAGGCGTAGCCTGTGGTTGGCTGAACTCTAAACCCCTGAAGCCTAAAACTCTAAAGCCAAAGCCCGAAACCCTAAACCTATGAATCCAAGAAGCCGTATAACCCTATAAACCCTATAAGCCCCATGGCACTAGAAACCCTATGGACTCTATAGACCTTGAGCTAGACCCCTATAACCCCTATAAAACCTATGCCCCCTAAAGGCCCTACGTAAGCCCTAAAACCCTGAAGCCCCAACCTTGAACCCTGAAACTGAGAACCCAATCAGCCTTACAAGCCATATAAACCCTATACCCTGTAAGCCTTAAAAACCTGTAAGAGTTGGGAGGTACGATATAAACCCTATAAGCCCTATAAACCCTTAAGCCTAGAAGCCTAAAGCCTTAGACCCAAAACCCACAACCCTAAGAACCCTATAGGGCCTGCAATCCCTTTAAGCCTTAAGAGCCCTACTTATCAACTCTATAAGCCCTAAGAACCTAAACTCTAAACCCTAAACCCTAAGCCCGAAACCCTAAACCCTAAACCCTAAACTCTAAACCCTGAGCCCTAAACCCTAAACCCTGGGAGGTACGCGCCCTGCACCGGCTGGAACTCGCCTCTCGTGGATCTGGCCATGGAGCCGGGATACTCGCCCGGCCCTCGGAAGGGCTCCGTTTCAGGGTTCCTTGAAGGGTCCCTCTACAGGGTTTGGGTTTAGGGTTTAGGGTTTAGGGTTCATTGATTAAAGGACCAGGAGCAACATAACTCTTTTTGGATTTCTTCATCCTGACTAAACGGTCGGACAACTCCGTAACAGTTCTGGCAGCGAAGCCGTTGGTCAACCTTGAAGTGGTGACTGTACGACGCGGCAAGTGTACCCATAGGCCCCATAGTAGTTCCTTTTTGTGGCTTATTTTTAGGATCCTATTAGGTAACCCCAAAAAGGAACTACTATGGTTGATGGACAAAATCCTGCATGACCTTATATACCTAAATTATGGGATTTATGGTACTATACTATATTTGGGTCATGCAGAATTTTGTCCATCAACAGTATGGGGCCTATGGGTAGTGTGATCCTTCCTGAAGAGGTATGCGAACCCTGCGGAACCCCGACAACAAGCAGCCCCCAGTCCGTAACCCGATGACACATGTAGACCGCAAGCCAGTGATGGCACTTTGGTTTAGGGTTTAGGGTTTAGGGTTTAGGGTTTAGGGTTTAGGCCCAAATCTTTGTGCAAGTTTGCCTATGTCCTCTTTGGGCACCTATTTAAGGGCTCCCATGTTGGTTCGCTGTGCGGCTACTGAGGAAGCTGCTTCAATAGTCAGGTGGCGAAACCAAAAATCAGCAACAAGAAGTACAGTAGTATGAGTATGAGTACTACTGTGGTAGTGGTGCTTGGCCGGCGAAACCCATGGTGCCTTTAAGGGGGAACGAGTGGCAGTCAACAACAGATGTGTCTGCCAGCCCTGCACTACGCATTCTGTCCTTGAGTTTGCCGTCTTACTATGCTGAGAAGATCCCTTTGCCTGCTAGGCCCTAAACCCTAAACCCTAAACCCTAAACTCTCAACCCTAAGCCCTAAACCCCGGTATCAGGATCTGAAGAGGGGAAGCCCGGGGGTTTCCTAATCTCTAAGCCCAAAACCCTAAAAAACGCCCGAATCCCTCGCAAGACCTTTAGAAGGTCCTGTGAAGTCCCGACCATGATCCTATAAGTATAGTATAAAGGACCCCAAAACCCTATTCTAATTACCAAGGGTTCTACATTAACCCTAAACCCTATAAACCCTAAACCTCAAGCCCGAGCCTTAAGCCCAAGCCGTACCCAAGCCCCTAAAGCAAACCTGAATTCCTTCAGCTCGTAGAGCCGAAATCCTAACAGTTTACGCTTCAGGGTTTAGGGTTTCGGGGTTTAGGGTTTAGGGTTTAGGCTTTAGGGTTTAGGTTCCTAAACTCCAGACGGTAAACCCTAAACCCTAAACCCTGAACCCTAAACCCTAAACGACCCTACTAAGGACTGGCCGGGTGCTCCTAGCCCTGCAGGACGGCCCCCCGCGGGTTTCGGGGTCCTAATTTAGGGGGAAGGCGTATTTTTTCTGTACTTTTTTTTTGTTTTTGTACTTTTTTTTTTTCGCTGGGGTCCCTTTGAAGGCAATGAAGGAAGGAAGGAAGAAAGAAGGAAGGAGGGAAGGAAGGAAGGAAGGAAGGAAGGAACGAAGGCAGGAAGGAAGGAAAGAAGGAAGGAAGGAAGGAAGGAACGAAGGAAGGAAGGAAGGAAGGAAGGAAAGAAGGAAAGAAGGAAAGAAAGAAGGAAGGAAGAAAGGAACGAGGGAAGGAAGGAATAAAGGAAGGAAGGAAGGAAGAAGGAAGGAAGAAGGAACGAAGGAAGGAAAGAAAGAAGGAAGGAAGAAAGGAAAGAACGAAGGAAGGAAGGAGAGAAGGA
>CAJNDV010032458.1:7175-17879 GCA_905221635.1 Symbiodinium sp. CCMP2456 | reverse complement strand
ACCGCCAACGACATTACGTTTTCAACTTCAACCATAACTACAACTACAAGGACAACAACAACAACAACAGCAACAAGTGTAAATGACAGCCGCCAACGAGCAGTGAACACCGCACCACAGCAGGAGACAGACACAGCCAGCATCTTGTACGGAAAATGGGACGCGGCACCGCAGCGGGGCGACACATTCAGCCGGCATCGTGTGTAAATAATAGGACGCGAGGGCCGACAAAAAAAGACAAAAAAAAAAAGGACCGACATAAAACTCCACCCAATTTAGGGTCTAGGGTTTCGGGTTTCGGGTTTAGGATTTAGGGTTTAGGGTTCAGGGTCTAGGGTTGAGGAGGATACCATCTCGGATCCACCTTGCCGTCCCAATTTCTCCGAAGCCATAGGGCCTTTTGCGGGGGGTTGAGGGTTGGGGCTCAGGGTTTAGGGGGGTTGACGGCGTGGTTATTGGTATAAGTTTTTTTTTTTGTGGTTTAGGGCACGGGTGGGCGTAGGATTTGGGTTTAGGGCTTCAGGCGTTCTGCCAGAATTCGATCGCTTTAAGATGGCTGTCCACAGTGGTTCGGAGGGTTTTGGTTTGGACCCAGGGTCTCGGCCTGGGTTGGCAGGGTGTTGCTAGGGTTGCGAGGTTCCTGAACCCTGATTTAAATGGGTTTAGGGTTTAGGGTTTAGAGTAAATTTCTAAACCCCATGCCCTGAAAACAACCCAAAGAACTGAAGCTTTTCTACGGGGGCTTGAGGAGGAAAGCCGGTGTTCAATCGGTTTTGATCCGGCTTGTGTATGGGTTCGTTTGGGCTTAAGTAGGCCCCTTAGTAGTTCCTTTTTGTGGCTTATATTTAGGATCCCATTAGGTAATCCCAAAAAGGAACTATTACGGGCCTACCCTAGACTTTATAGGGTTTGGAGTTTATGGTTTCGTGTTTGTAGGGGTTTCAGCCGCGCCTTGGAAATCCTGCGCCTCCTTTGCCTTTAACACCGAAGATCGCCTAAGCCCACTGCCGAGAATGCACGTAGGGCCGGCGGATTCGGATTTAGGGTTCGGTCTTAGGCTTTCATGGTATTTATGTAAGTATGTATTTTTGAACTTTCATTTATTGAATGTATGTATGTATATCTGTACATAGAGGAACATGTACACATAGACATGCATGCTACATGTTCTGTCTATCTATTAGCTCTCTATATTTGTATGTGCCCTTCTCTCTCTCTCTCGCTCTCCGTCTCTCTCTCTCTCTTTCTCTTTTTCTCTCTCTCTCTCTCTCTCTCGCTCTTCGTCCTAAACCCTATAAAGCCTATGTCTGTGCCTATACCCTTCCGTGGCAAGGATGGGGATGTGCTGGTGTATGCCACTACCAGGGGCAAGAGCAAGGCCCGGTTTTCTTGTGCTTTGGATTCCCTAAACTCTAAACATTTAACTCTAGACCCCTTTTGGGGTTCCTATCTTGTGAGGACTTCGCAGAAGTTGCTACAAAGCCAAACCGAAGCTACGACCCTGAAGCCCCCCACCCCCGAAAACCCCAAACCCCAAGCCCTCAACGCTAAACCCGAAACGCTAAACCCTAAACCCTAAGCCCTAAACCCTAAACCCTAAACCCAAAGCCTCAGAAAGATCTGCCTTTGGGAAGAAGGCCCTCACGTCCCTGTTGCTCTGCATACTTTCAGACCCCCAGTTCTGAGGCCAAAGCCCCCTGATCCGTTCTTGTTGCTCATAAGTTCGGCTTAAGGGTTCAGGGTTTAGGGATGGCGGTTTCAGAGACCCTTACCGTACCCGGTCAACGGGCAAGGCATGCGACCTGGCGCTGAAGTTTCCGCACGTCTCGGTGCTGCCGTTTAAACTCCACAGCTTCCGAGGCGAAGAAGCGCACGGTTTGAGTTTTTGAGGTCGAACTTGGGGCTTTTGGATTCAGGGTCTTTCAGGTTGGGGTTAGATGGTGTTAGATGGGTTTTGGGATTTGGGAGTTTGGGGTCCTAGGGTGAATAAAGCTTCACAGGGATCAGGCTTCGGGAAGGGATCTCGGGCAGCTATGCGCTGCGACGGCGGCCGTGCGTGTTCAGACACACAGATCAATGTGTGTGTGTGTGTGTGTGTGTGTGTGTGCGCGTACATCTTTACATCTGTGTATACACATGTACAAGGAATATATGCATTTGCACCTGTTTATCATGCATTCATATATGCATATGTGTATATACATTACCCATGATAGCTATATTCATTTGTCTATTTCATGTGTATGAATATGTATAGATATCTACACATTTGCATGTAAACACATACATGTATATCTGTATACGCATATGTATGTATTTCTACAGCATGCATGTACGTACGTACGCACGCACGCACGCACGCATGCACGCACGAACGCACACACGCACGCACGCACGCACGCACGCACACATGCATGCAGGCAATCACGTATACGCCTGTGCATATATATGATAACCTGAAGTTCCAACGTTTCGTTGACTTTTTATGTACATGCACTGATGCATGCATGGCATACATGACTACATATATCATACTTACCTGCATGCATACAGACTTGCATGCCTAAGCCATGCATAGGCGCACAAATGCAACAATGCATGCATGCATGAATGCATGCAAGCACAGCTTACACACACACACACAGACACAAGAACGCACACATGTTATGATGCACACCGTGCCTGCATTCTACATACATACGTAGTGCGACAGGTTCTCGCAGACATGAATGCTGTCGACATACATGCATGCATACATGCACACATACGTATGTATATAGATATATACATACATATTTTTACATACATGGTAGATGCACTTGTACCTGTACACGTGCATGTGGCGCAATAGGCACAGACATAGTTGTAGAAATATGCGGTTGCATACGCGCATCCACCTGCAAAAGCGCATACACGAACAGACTAACCCAGCGACTCCAATATCCCTTAACTAGGGAATATACCTTAAATTATAGTAGGATCCCTAATACTAATAGGATTTGAGGTATCCTCCTTAGTTAAGGGATATTGGAGTCGCTGGGAATGCAGATACAGACCCGCCAGACCCAGGGGCGGACGGACAGACAGACATGTCACAATGCTCGCAGACATGTTCATACCTGTCGCTTTGTATGTGTAGTTAACGATGGTGAGTACCAGGGTAATGACAAGAATGCATAACAACCTCGAAGCCCATTTTGGCATCGTAGCCTTGTTTGGGTGTTGCAATTGTGTCTCATTATGATGTGGCTTTCAAAGTTTTCACAGTGGGCGTTTCCGCGATGTCGAAAGTCTCTCGGGTTCTTTTGGTTTTGGCAAGTACGATGTCTGTGTTTGCTTGGACCTCCTCTTTTTTCCGATCGGCCTGCCTGGAGTTGAATTCTGCCCCTGACGTGAAACTGCGCTGTCGAGCTTGGGCCACACAGGTCACGTCATGGCCTTACCGACCCCGCCGGATGACATGGAGAAGAAGGACTTGCACCACATTTCAACCACCGCAATTGCCACCAACCTCCAGATCCTAAAGCCGCGAAGCCACATGAAGTCTATAACATATGCGATTACACTCGAAGCTTCGAAATGTCATTACCATCGTCGTCATCATCAGCATCATCATCGCCGCCATCATCATCATCATCATCATCATCATCATCATCATCATCATCCTCATACCCATCCTTGTCCTTATCCTTACGCTTATCCTTGACCTTATGCTTACCCTTATTCTTAGTCTTATCCTTACCCTGATCCATATCCCTAGCCTCATCCCCATCCCCATTGTCAACGTCATCGTCACTCAGTAGCTGAGTGGATACACTTTACACTTTTTGGGATAATATTACCTACTATAAAACTGAAAGTGTACACTTTTCTGGGGTTATGATGTTGCTGCCACCAGAGTCATGGCATGACCAGACCATGGTCATCTGTGCAACAGAAGTCAACAGGGGTTTCGGGTTTAGGGTTTTAGGGGTTTAGGGTTTAGGGTTTAGGGCTCAGGGGTTTAGGGCTTAGGGATTATGCAAACAAGACTGAGCAGCCCGGGGCGTGACGACTGACGTTTTTACCACGACCGAAGCCTCTCGAATCCGCAACTCTGCGGGCTCTGCAGAAGTTACTCTCTGGATCCCTATACACTTTAGGGTTTAGGGTTTAGGGTTTAGGGTTTAGGATTTAGGGTTTAGGGTTTAGGGTTTAGGGTTTAGGGTTTAGGGCCTTGAATAGATCTATCCACAACCTTCTCTTTCCCCAGCCCTCATCTCGGCGCCACTTGCATCCCACGCATCCCGCCACGGCCCAAACCACAAAACCCTAAACCTTGAGCCTATCTTTCCCCGCAGATTGATAGCTTGTACTTACGACCCTGGGCCACTCTAAGAATTCTAAGACTCTCCAGGACGAATATGTCAGGGAGATTTTCTTCTTCAATGTGGTGCTGACCTTGCTGGGCACAGGATTCGGGGTTCAGGATGTGGGGTTTAGGGCTCAAAGATTTTTTGTGCTACAGGTATGGGGGTAGCAATATATGTTGTGCACCATTCCGGGCTAGATTAGTCTGATGATTATCTTAAGGATTCGTTGCCAGAAGTCTAAAGCAGAATCCTGCCTATAATCGTGCCCCGGATCCTATCTAAAGCAAACTGTTATCGTTTTTCGTCAAGCCGAAAATGCCAATCCACCGGCATGGGCAGGCCGTCGGTGGGTGTTCCGGACTAGGCACCCTAAACCCTAAACCCTAAACCCTAAACCCTAAAAATTACCCTAAACTAGGGTTCCAGCCTGAAGCCCTGGAGCCTACGGAAACGCCTTCTGATCCTAGGACATTTCCAGGTGGGCAGCTACCGTTATAGGAGCCTTATAGAAGGTCTATATACCTTATAGAGTTATAGAAGCCTTATAGAAGCCCTATATACCCTAAACTCACCACCTGTAGTTTCCTTTAACTCTGATCCTGACAAACGCGAGCCCAGAAAGCCAGAGATCCCAAATCCTGAGCCCGAAAAGGGTTTGAAAGCCCTAATATAGGGGCCTTAATAATTGCCTATACTATTTTGGGGAATCCTTATTAAAAACATTTAAAAGCAAAAGTATAAGGGGCCCCAAAACCTTAACAAAATGATTAATGCCCCTACATTAAAGTTCTCTAGAGCCCTAAGAGACCCAGGCCGCCATGGAAAACGGCTACGGGTCGGCGCCCTCGCGAGCCATCACCCTTCAGGTCCCTCATAAACTGCAGGGGCAGTTCGGTGTTGTATGCGTGTATACGAAGAATGCATCCGAAGAAGTAAACGCGTATATTTCGTTTCTTGATATGTACATGTCCGCCAACATGTCAGTCAACCAGGCAGGCAAGCAAGCAAGCAAGCAAGCAATGACGTCAGTCAATCAATCGAGATCAATCATTCATTCAATAATGGCCCCTGTCTATCTATTATCTCCATCTATGTATCTTTCTGTCTCTCTGACTGCCTGACTGTCTATCTGTCGTTCTATCCATCCATCTATGCATCTATCCGTTGCATGTATCTGTTTATGAACGGGCGGAGGGAAGACATGTACCTTGTACTCTGTACTTAGGGACTTGCTTTCAGGCCTCATAATCCTTAAACCGTCAACCTCAAACCCTAGACCCCCCAACCTCAAAACCTGAACCCTCAACCTCAAACCCTTAAACCCTCAACCTCAAACTCTAAAGGCACCCTAAAACCCTAAACCCTTAACCTGAGCCCGACCCACCCTAAACTTACTCAACCCTAAACCCTAAACCCTAAACTTACTCAACCCTAAACCCTAAATTCTAAACTTACTCAAGCCTCAGGCCTCCTTCAAGCCCAAGCAGCCGGAGAACTTAGCCCTGCTGGGCCAGCCGACGGCCGGCCCTGGCGCGCAGGGAGGAGCGGTCTCCGAAGCTTCGATGTCTCCCTCATGGAGGGAGTTGTGGCCTTTTGGGGTTTAGGGTTTCAGGGTTTCAGGGTTTCAGGGTTTCAAGGTTTCAGGGTTTCAGTGTTTCAAGGTTTGATGTTTGAGGCTTTGGGTTGGCCTGGGCTTACTAACTCTGAACCTGAGTCGTAAGCCCGCCCTACTCGTAAATACCGTAAGCCAGCAGCAAGTCCCGAGTCCAACTCCACTACCCGGACGCCCCAGCTCCGGCATCCAGCGCTGGAATATGGGGTTTAGGGTTTAGGGCTTCATGACTATTTCGGAACATTGCTTCTCAGGCCACGATCATTTAAACGGATAGACTCTCCCGAACAACCAAAGTCGAACTATGCAAGCCTTTATATAGTTGCGACCTTTAACCACAGCCGCACGCAGGAGGAGGTGAAAAGGCCAAGTCGCAGATCGCCATCCGCTTCAAAGATATGTGCCTCAGCTGCCTAAACCCGAGAAGCTAAACCCTAAACCCCTCAGCTTTGCAAAGATTGGCTTTTGGGGGCCGGCAAGTCAATTGCCTGAGCCAAACGGGTTAGGGTTTGGGGCGTAGGGTTTAGTGTTTAGGGGAGGCCACGTCCTCAAGAAACCTTCACGCCCTAATCCCCGGACCCTACAACTTCCCCAACAAAAAAATCACAGAAACCCTAAATAACCCTAAACCCTAAGCCCTAAACCTTAAACCCTAAACCCTAAACCCTAAACCTTATCAGCCCTAAGAATCATGAAAAGCCCTTTAAGGCCATGGAGCTCTGAAGCAGCTCTGTTGCTGCAGGCCTCCCTTCCTAATTAGCTCCGTTTCGGGTTTGCGGGGTCTAGTGGGCTTAGGGTTTAGAGGTTCGGGTTTAGGGCTTTAGGGTTTAGAGCTTTAGCGGCTTTAGGGTTTAGGGTTTAGGGCTTAATTAAGGTTTAGGGTTTAGGGTTAAAGCTCAGGGATTAGAGTTTACGCACCCCCTAACCTCTAAAAGCGGGTTGAGAGTTGCAGCCCAAGCCGCTTAAAGTCCATGAGTCCTTTTCCCAAAAACCGGAACTTCCGAGTGAACTCAAGTCAAAGCCTAAAGCCAGGAGCCCCAAAAGCACTAAGCTGGTCCTCTGGCTCTCAGAAAAGCTATAAACCCCCTCAAGCCCCAAGCCCTAAACCCTCAACCCTGAACCGCAAGCCGGCTTCTCTGTTCCGATTTCGGATGTGGGTTCGGGGTTGGGGGGACTTAGGATATTGGAGTTTAGGGCACAGCGGTCGGAAGCTTGTGGCTGAGTGGTCATCATCTTGATATAACCGTAAATCAGGAATCAACCATTGGTAATAAGATCTCCTTCTAGTCTCTCCCTCTCCCTCTCCCTCTCCCTCTCGCTCTCGCTCTCGCTGTCGCTCTCTCTCTCTCTCACTCTCTCCCTCTCCCTGTGCATGTGACATGTATGTACATATATATATATATGCACATTATTTCTTTATATGTTTGTTTCCAGGTCTGTACAATTCGATGCAGCGAGACAAGAGTGCTCGCACAGTACAACAAGCGCCTTTGTCAGCACGGCCGGTTCAGCTCAGCGGAGAGCTAAGGCAATCCAGTGTTGCAGGCGGTACAGGGTTTAGTGGGTTTGGGGTTTAGGGTTGACGGTTTAGGGTTTAGGGGTCTAAACCCTAAACCCGTTGGGTTTGGGGTTTAGGGTTGACGGTTTAGGGTTTAGGGGTCTAAACCCTAAACCCTAAACCCTTGGGTTTGGGGTTTAGGGTTGACGGTTTAGGGTTTAGGGTTTAGGGCTCTAAACCCTAAACCACTCTTCGGCAAAAGTATATACTACTTGGGTGCACGGAGCCTTATACCCGGCCCTAGACCCTAAACCCTAAACCCTTGGGTAGGGGCTTAGGGTTTAGGGGCTTAGGGTTTAGGGTTTAGGGTTCAGGGTTCAGGGTTTAGGGTTTAGGGTTTAGGGGTTGGGGTTTAGGGGTTTAGGGTTTAGGGTTGAGGGTTCTAGACCCGAAACCCGAAACCTTTGTGCTGGGCCCCTGCACAATCCAGCCCCTGCCATGGCTAGAAAGGAGCCTCGACATGAGCTATAGAGCCGTTTGGATTTAGGGTTTAGGGTTTGGGATTTTAGGGTTTAGGGTTTGGGGTTTAGGGCTTAGGGTTTAGGGCTTAGGGGTTGGGGTTCAGGGTTTAGGGTTTAGGCCATAACCCTAAGGGTCCACGAGGTGAAGAGAGAAACTCCCGAAATATGGCTCCGGCATGACAGAGTCCATCCATACCTTGCCATTTCCCGACACCCTAGTTCGGCATGACAGAATGCATGCACTTCAATACTCCCTGAAACTTTAGTCCAACTATGCAGGCCCCTGCATTATATCTACAAGCCTGTGAGCCATATCTTTTTGTCTTCAAGACACCAGTGACAGAGCGTAGCTGACGCGGCAAACCCCTAAACCCGCAGCCCAAACCACGTAGGATCACGGCATCGGATTAGTGAATATGGGGTTCAAGAACAGAAGAGCCGGCGACTGCTGTCGTGGGGCCAAAACAGGAGGTTTTGAACCTGCAGGATTTCCAGACTCATGGCATCCAAAGTTGACTTTTCGGGTTTGCGGCATCTTAATCCGTTGTAGGTTTGTTCGTGATGATAAGAGCAAGTAGCAGTACCATCTGTTCCTTAGTTCTCCGACTAATTGTTATCATCCTGTCATGATGTGAGCCGAGGTTACTGCTACCGTGGCAGACGTCCCATTCTGCGCGTATTGGGCGAGCTCACAGGCGTTGCCTAGATTCCACAGTAAGTAGTGTGTTTGGAAAACCGAAAACCCAACCATCAACCTCAAACGTGAAGCCTCAGATAAACTGGCATGCGAAAGGCGCCGTTGGCTCATGCCGTGTTAGGTCGTCTTGATACGGTTGACCTTCCGTACCCTAAACCCTAAACCCTAAACCCTGTCGGGATGCTTGACATTCCGTACTAATGCTAGATCCACAAGATGATGTCAGTGTAGATCACCGAACCATGGAAGCGCATAATGTGGGGGCCTAAATAATTGCCTATACTATTTTGGGGGTTCCTCAATATAATGAAAGAAAATGGCCCCAAAACCCTATTCTAGAATTAAGGCCCCTACATTATTCACGTGCCATTTACTCCCCTACGGAAGATAGCACGACCACCACGACCACCAGCAGACCACGAGCCCTCCAAGAAACCACTAGGAGACGCGGAAAGGCCCAGGAGACCACCACCGAACCTGCAAAAAATCGCAAGGACACCACCAGGCGACTGCCAGGAGACCACAGTATATTGCAATTTATCATGAACCACAGAGGCTTGCGCCGCACTGGGAGTGTGTAAACTATGGGACATGAGCTCCAACTGTGCGCAGCCCCAACCCGACAGTGCGCACGTTAAATCCTACACACCGACCCCCAGCAACCCGGGGAATTCACAATATGTCCAGGATCATGAGGCTTAGGGAGGTCGTTAATGTCAGTCATACTTGGGGTCATGGTACCAGGTCCCCCAACTAGTACCCTCTTTTTTTTGGGTGGTACACTGAAGATAGGGTGTCAAGCACAAGTATCCTCCTTGACTCTCTGGTACACCTCGAACTCACAGGGAGTGACGGGGAGTGTTGGATTTTCCTGTTTAGCTTGGACTTGCAAACTCTGCAAACCATATCCTACAACCTGAACCCGAAGCCGCTCAGGGTTTAGGGCTGAATTCAACAATCCTGTAAATCCCAGTTTCTCAAGCTCGGTTCTGATCCGTCGAATGTCTACTTGCTTGTGATCAACTCCGCGTCAGTGAGCTTTGCCCACCACTGGTCTTGAGATCAAATACCATGCAAAAGGCGAGGGATTTAGGGTTGGGGGTGTTACGTGGAGGATCTGGGTGCAGAAGAGATGCCCGTTCTTTCTAGGGACCAGAATCGTTACAATGTTTTTCCTAAGGTTTAATCACTTGTTATAGGTATACCAGGCTGTACTCCAAAATGTGCCAGGACCCTATTCTTGTTTTGTGGTCCTAATATTTGAGGGTTGCGTCATTGATTGAAAGCCCTGTTGCTGCGTAAGTCATCTAGCTGTAAAAGCTAAACCCCAAACCCTAAACCCCAAACCAAAAACCTTAAGCCATAGCCCGAAGCCCCCGACTTCTAAACGTCCTCGCTTGACCCTTGCCCTCACCTGGGAGGGTGTTGACATGACCGATGGCGGACACGACGCACAGACGGAGCTTCAAAACAGTTTTATCACCAGACTGTGGTTTAGGCACGGTTTCGGGTTTAGGGTATGGGGTTTTGGACCCTGGACACAGGTCAGTCAGAGCATAAGAATGCTCAGCTTGTACCACTACAACAGTAACAAGGTGTCTTGTTAGGCACCGAAGACGACGTCGGGGCCGTCCGGCACAGACAAGGGAGTATCGCAGTATGTAGTACTGGCGTAGAAGTGTAGTTGCGCGCAGGTTGGCGTGGTGCCAACAGGTTCTAGTGTGGTAGCAGCGGTGAGTCCAGTGATTGGTGAACGTGATTCTAGCTACCTGATCTTCGTATGGAATCTTCATTGCTGTGGTCGTGGTCGCCGTCGCGGTTGTGGTGGTGGTCGTCGTCGTGGTCGTAGCAGTAGTAGTAAGTAGTAGCAGTAGCAGTAGTAGTGGTGGTGGTAGTCGTAGTAGTCGTAGTCGTAGTCGTAGTCGTAGTCGTAGTCGTAGTCGTAGTCGTAGTCGTAGTCGTGTCGTAGTGGTAGTCGTAGTGGTAGTGCTGGTGCTAGTGCTAGTGGTAGTGGCAGCAGGAGG
>CAJNDV010032457.1:3078-35566 GCA_905221635.1 Symbiodinium sp. CCMP2456 | reverse complement strand
AAAAAAAAAAAAAAACTAAACCCCAAGATCCTACAATCCCGAATCCCCCATTCGGCCAAGATCTTGAAATCTTAAACCACAAACCCAGCCTAAACCCGAAGCTGCACGTTAAGCTTCGTTGCATTCGCCCGCGAATGTTCGCACCCTGAACTGGCCCCAAACCCTAAACTATGGCAGCTCATGTGCAGTTCTAAACAGGGCTGACTCCGAGCTGGAATTCTGATTCCAGCTTTGCAAGTGCAGTGTTGCTTACTTGTCTTGCGACTGAAGCCATTGAAGCTCAGCCCTACGAATCCTTGACAATGTAATGAACCGCCACAGAAAACTGAAGCTTGGGTTGCTGCATGCGACCTGGCAAGGAGGATAGTCTGCTTTTGCAACTGACGGCCGCAGCGGTCACAAAGGCACCGACTCGAGATGAGACATTATTTTGCATTGTGCAACTTGTGCTGAGCCACGCCTGCCGATGTTTTGTGAGCATGGCACCGAGTTTTTCGGACATCACGATATTAGCTCTTTTGTTTGTGACATGTTGATAAACGCATGGTTTCCGCACTCCCAGTCGCATCACGGTCTCGTTGGGATTGTAATATTATAGGGCTTTTGGCTTTGGAGTGCTTGGATGCAAGTTAGTGCTTGGCGTGCTGCCTTGATTCCTTACTGCTTGTAGCAGCTTGGTGCGCAAAGAGGCTCGCAGAGGCAAAAGCACTGTCAACAAACAGTGTTCTGCCCAGTCTTTCTCTTCTCGCTCTCTCTCTCTTTCTAATCTTAGTCGTTTCCTTCGTTCTGGTCTTTCTTTCTTTTGTTTGCTCCTTCTTCCTGAACTGAATGTGCTTTGTTGATTTTTTGTCGATCTGTTTGTCGTCGATAGGTCGTTTGTCTCGTCCTTCTGTCCTTTTCTCTGCCTCCCCCCTGGCCCTCCCCCCACAACAAACCCTCCAAAAGAACAAGGCACGGACAACACCCTGTGTGCATAAACATGAGCGTATACATATTATGCTTGCACATACACAAACGCATATACATACACATGGTCGTATACGTGCAGCATATATAATAAATGAGTATGCACATGTAGGGGTGCGTGTACGTCTGCATGCAGGCTAATGTGTATGCGTTTGTGCTGTGTTTGTGCATGTATGTGCATATGTATAAAGATGTGTATATATATATATATATGTGCATGCTTTGCATGCTTTGCATGCATGCGTGCAGCACTCACTATGCACTGGGTAAACTGGAAGAGCTCACTGTCGGTGCTGGTGTAAATACAAGGACGACAACAGACATCGGTATAGCATGATTTGGTTAGCTACACACTCTCTCACGCAAGCCCAGTGTGAAATATACGTACATGCATACGACGAAATCCGCAATCGGTATATGAATAACCTACATCATGTTAGTGAGGATGTCTCTTTCATGTGTATGCAGGGTTGCTCGTTCACACAGGAGGTCTAGAAAGTCTGACACAGGAGATTTACAGCATGAGACCGGAATGCTCTGTCTATGTACTCACAGCTCCCTCTAACTGACTATAATTTCTGAACACGCAGCAGGAGATGGACCTGCGCGGCGGGCAGCAGATCGACATGACCTGCTGGTCCGGGGCCCAGAGCGGTTCATGCACTAAACGAAACGGCACGAGCACGGGATTTCGGGGTATTGTCAAACGGTCGAGGGTAGTGCAGCGAAGCGAGCTGGTCGAATCATGGTAACAGTTCTCCGAGACAGTTTCGAGTGTCAACAGCCCCAACTCCACAGAACAGCCATGAACGGCCCAAACCCCGAACCCCGCTAAGTCCGAAATGCTTCGAGTCCGAGTCCATCTAAGGAACCATTACTGGGCCTTGGAGCGGGACAATGGCTCGTACCATTCAGCGCTGGAGGCCCTTATGCAAGGAGCGACTCAGAGTTGGTCCTTGCCATGACTTCGTGAAGCTCATATCACAGCCAAGGGCATATATACAAGCAACTCCTTCAGAGTGCGTCGACAGGAAACTTACAGTTCCAAGCAGAAGCCCGCCACTCTTCCACGGCAGTTCACAGGTGAACCAGCAGCTCACGCGGGCGTTGAAGTCAGACTCCCAGGCTCCAACCCCCCGGGCATTGACGGACTTCGGGCTTTCTTTATTTAGGACCCTTTCGGCACAGAGCGTTGCAGGCTGCAGCCGCAGCACCTGCGCACAACCCGATTCTTCAAGCTTCACCATGAGAATGAAAACTTGGAATCCATCATCCATGTGGCAGGTGCTTGGGCGTATGCAGATGCACTTTGAGACAGCAGTCGGCGACTCTGGCGACACAGGTGCAGGGGCCTCAGTCTCTGTGCGGGCTTGAGGCTGCTTGGCTAACCTGGAAGGGGCCTTGCATGTCGACACAGGGAAACCACCAACGCTCTAGCAGCTCAACACCGTACCATTCAGTACCCTTGACTGTGGTCCGTCGTTTGGTGGCTTTAATGCAACGTGACCCAGTGGAGCAGCACTAAATTCTACGAAGCCGTTACTTCTAACTACCTGCAAAAGCAATATGGAGCGAAGGCCACCAGCTTCAATGCTAGAGGCATCTTTCCTTAGGTGCCACATGAACTGCCATGCATTGTACATTCACAGCATCAGCCCCGAAGAGCGTGGATCCCAGGCCCACGGCCTCACCAGTGCTGGCCTTCTGAAGGTTCGACGGGGCAACCTAAGTCTTGGACTTGGGCGCGGGTCTTTTGCGGGCTGCGCTTATGTAAGGAAGGCTCCAAGTCCCCAAGCACGGGCTGCATGGGCCAGCTTTTTTGGGCGCAAGCTTGTTTCGTGCCGGGGCGTTCATTCCTCATGCCCCCTGTGTGTGCTCATTGGTTGGAAAGGTTAAACCGCTGATAGGGATGATGATGATGATGATGACGATGCTGAAGGTGATGATGCTGATGACGGATGACGGTGATGGTGATGTTGATGATGACGAAGTTGATGTTGATGTCAATGTTGATCCTGAGAATGAGGCTGATGCTGGTGACGGTCACGGTCGGGGGCGGTGGCGGCGGCGGTGGCGGTGGTGGTGGTGGAAGTGGTGGTGGGGGATCGGCGGTGGTAGTGGTTGGTGATTGATAGCTGAGGAGGCGGAGAAGGAGGTGGTGGCGTTGGTGGTGGTGGTGGTGGTGGTGGTGGTGGTGGTGGTGGTGGTGGTGGTGGTGATGCTGATGCTCATCAGATGCATAATGACGACGACGAGACGGCACGACTACTGCATACTACTCCTTCATTGTTCTTGTTGCTGGTGCCGATGTTTGGCCATGGTGCTCCATTCGTCTTTGAAAGTATCACTGCAGCTGTGAAGTAGTAGACGGACCGGACCTACTACATTCCAGGCTTGCGAGCGGCTGGCTGCTTCCCCAGCAGGCTTGGGCTTCCAGGTCGTGCTTGCTGTTCAATGCTTCGCATTGACATGTTGCCATAGGCCTTGCCAGGGCCATGCTAGCAAGCTTCGTGTGAGCGCAGCGTCGGCGGTTTATATTTTTTGCTTCAGCTTGCATGTGGTCAGACGTCCTGGAGAAGCAGTGGGCCAAGGAGCTCTTGGGGCATACCTGGCAATGCTTCGGCACTGATTTGGATGTCCATGCGCTTTTGTAGCCAAGCTGGGCATGACCTCTTGCAAGAAGCTCTGTGTGAAGCAGAAAGTCAAGCAGAATCCGGTGTTTTCGGTGGGGATGGGTGTTTGGCATCGCTTGCAGGTTATATCTGGTCTTCAGCCTGTTAGATACTGGTACGACCTTGCATATACAGCGAGCGTGACTGGAAGCTTGACGGTGCCAGGCAGCATGCTGCCGGCGAAGAGGTCTTGGAGGAAGATGAGGCCGGGCTGCCTGTGTCGCAGGGCTTGATGTCAATGTTAACTAAGGTAACCTGCGACGCCGTCAGTCCCAAGATGAATCATGACCAGCTTGTACTCATCCTTAAGCGGCCGAGTGTAATCCTCGATTGTGTCCTGGCTGCTGAGCCCACCATGTTCCGACACAGAGGGCCCGATTTGCAAGCTGAACCTGTGGCCATGGACGATCAAATGTCCACAGGTGTTCGCCTCTCCGCGTGTAGCAGATATGCACAAACACCAAACCATGTAGACCCTACAAGCACAACGCCGGCGCTCTGCCACCCAAAGCCCTATATAAATCCTAAATAGGCTTGGGCACGACTCGCGCCACTTGCATGCCCAGAGGTTCTGAGCTACTGCGACTACCTGAACGTCATGTTCGGACGCAAGAGGCATGTCCGCGGCGTTGAAGTTTGGTTGGACGGCTGAGTTTGTTGAACCTCCCTCAGAAACAGAGGGTTGACGTCAATTAGTGCTTTTTGTTGCTACTGGTACTACCAAGAGCACGAGTTTTCGCAGTGGACGAAGCCATGCAGAGGTACAAAGTCTACCTCTGGATGTACGACATATCGGATGGCTTTGCTGCGCGGTGGTCATGGCTGCTGCTTGGGAAGGATTTTAAGGCAGCAGCCTGCTTTGCTTGGGCAATGGCTGCTCTGCATGAAGTCACCTCCGTGAGCCTGTCTCTTGCAGTTGTGCGTCTGGTACTATACGATCCGGAATTAGGAGAGCTAAATATATGTACTGGATACACAGCATCAAGCAGATTGGAAAGAAGAGGCGCCGCACAAGCGCCAAAGCAGTCTCGCAATCCAGAGCTATATGGTGCGCTCCCCCCCGCAATGTACTTGGCAGGGCATCTGGCACACTGGCGTTGTGGTGGAGTGGCCGGATAAAAGCTCCGTCCTGAGCACGGTTTCGGGTATGAAGTTTCGAAATCGAGGATTAAAGGCAGGGTTTCAGCTGGAGGTCCGGGGTTTCGTTGAAGTCTTTCTGGTTGCAGCTTTCGGAGCCTCACCGTGTGAATACTGGGACTTCATGTAAGCCCAATCTGCCCGAGTTCTTCAAATGCTTGCAACTGACATCAACTTCGATTTGGCTTACCTTAACCCCTAATATCCTAGGTTCTTTGGGGCCCAGGTATTGGATGATTGAGCCTGCGACGGAGCGTCTGTGTTCGGATTAAATACCGGAGTCCCAGCGCAGCGAGCCAGAAGCGCGGAAGCCCTCGAAGTGTCAGGTGGGCCTCGAGAGTTTTGTTTGATCCCACCGCCCTCTCTGCGAAACCCGTTGAGCGGGCCACGAGACGGTTCGAAACTCCCTCCGAAAATTCCAGAGAAACCTGAGGATGTGAGTGAACTCTTTGCCTGAGCTCAAACCCTCTCAAGCCCTGTGCCAAACCCGAAAAAGATCCCCGAACCTTCCACCTCGTGGAGCCTGATCTCCAAAGCTTGCCCCAGACACAGCCCAGGCTCGGAATTTTGGTTCGGGGGCCGCATCTTCGACTCCCAGCCCGGGTGCGGCTTTGGGGAAACGGGGTTGTGGCCTCCATGTTCAGTTTCGGTGGGGGTGGGGGGGGGGGGGTTCGAAGACGGAGATTCTTTTCAGATCGAGGGTCCATAGTCAGGGTCCCTGTTGTTGTGAAGGGCCAGGACCCTAACCTTCCACGGAAGGAGTTGCGGGGTGTTTTACCAATACTAGAGCAGATTGAAGCAACAACTTTCGCCGTCAGAGGACCACTCCTTTCGGAGAGCCGGTGGAGAGGAGGCCGGACAGCGAAGAGTAGCTGCCACCTTTCGTTTCGGGTTGACGCTGCTGCTGCTTCTGCTGCCGCCATCGCGGCCGCTGCCACCGCTCGCTGTGGGCTGCTTCATGTTCCCACAACATCGACAACCCCTAAACCCCTAAACCCTAAACCCCTAAACCCTAAACCCCTAAACCCTAAAGCCCTAAACCCTAAAGCCCAGGTACAATCAGTCTGCAACGGTATGTTTAACAGGCTCGAAGGTCCGGCTCCGAGGCCTGAAACCCTGAAGCCCTCCGTGCCAAGCCCCATTCCTTCCAGAAACCTAGGGCCCGACATTGAGAAGTGAGCTTGGAGTTTGGGAGCTATTTCCTAGTCTGATTCTCATCGTGCTCATATTGATCTTAAGACAGTTCTTATCATTAACCATCATGAATACCATATTATCAAGATTGGTACATACTGGGACTTAGTAAGTAGGTTATAAGTAGAGTTATAAGTACCCTAAATGGAGTTACCCCAATTATAACCCTACTTGTGTTGTTGCTAGTTTTGCTGTCCCTCCTCGAAGGTTCTTGGGCTACACCTACAAGAGGCGTGCAGAAACCTGGGAGTACCTCACCAGGCCCGGCGCCCCCCGGTTGAGGCTTTTTGGAGGGTCGGCTGGGCTCAGGGGGGAAGGGTGTTGAGGCTTCCCGGCACTGTGCTTTCTTGTTTTTGGTTTTTTTTGAAGGGTGGGGGGGTGGGTTTGGGGTCCTCAGCTGCTTGCGCGGCTTGGGAGCTTGGGTTTCAGGGCTTTGCTGTTGGACTGAGAAGAAGATCGACGGCCAGGCACTGTGCTTCTGAGTTCACCCGCGAGAACTACGACGTGCTGCCCGGGCCTAAGAGGTATGATGTCATGTTCTGCTGGTTATGGTGCGGGGGGGATTGTTGAACTTTACGGGCTCCGATGAGTTGGGCTTAATGCGACCTGTCGGCTTCAGCAAGAAAGGCAACCTTGAGGGCAAAGCTTTGAGGCCTGGTATATAGTTGGGCGCAGGTCTGACCGAGTGCAAAAGCCGGCCAGGACTCACAACTGCAATCACTTCTCGGAGAAGCTGCACATGTTCCTGCGAAATGAGCCCTGCACCCAAGAGGGGATGGACAAGATTGGCATAGCGTAGCATAGTAGAATTATGTAATATCTTTGTGCAGTATCTTGGCACAATTGTAGAATGAGCAATCGTCCCGTCAAGCAGAGCGGGGCATAGAGAAATTTGCGGGGTAAACTGCAGGCTCAAACTCGGTCTTCACCAGCAGCAGCCACACACACACACACACCAAGCAAGGCAGTCAGCAGCCAGACCGGCCCTCAGGACGCCACCATTACGGGCACCACGACTACCACCATGGAGCTGTCTACATGCGGTGTGTGTGCGTGTGTGTGTGTGTGTGTGCGTACTGTACCGCTGTGACGAAACCCTAGCCAAGGCACATCCCTGACGAGGTGCTCAAGCAGCCGGACATGGTTCGAAGCACAGTGCACGGAAGGAATTCGTAGGGCCTTGGGAGATATTCTTTAACTTCGGGCAGCTTGGGCCCAGAGGCGTGGCCCGGTGCCTTTGGACGTCGAAGACCGCTGCCCTGAACAGAGGTGACAACCCTGGAACCCTGGGTTCAACAAGAGATTACCTGAAGAGCCCAAGAGCCCAAAACCTAGGATCCCGAAGCCCTGAAAGGATGTGTGGTTGAGGATTAGGGCCTAGGGGCTTATAAGCCTTCGGGCCCCAAAGCCTGCACCTGAAAGCTCCAAGGTCATGCAGACCATTACTGCCCGGGCTTTGCGACCCCTGCTGAACCGTTGGTTGGGAGGCTTCGAGTCCAAGGACGCTGGGAAGTTGGGAGGTTTCCTCAAGTGTCTTGAACTTGGGCGATGCCTCCTTGTCACGGTCTTTATGATGAGGATCCTACGACTTGTGGGGTCTGTAATACAGCGCCCCTTATTTTCCGAGATTACGAAACCCCCGTGTGAGTTTTGGATTTACGACCGGAGACTAGAGCCAAGCCCCCGAACCCACGATTCTTCCCAAAATCTTTTGATACCGAGCCGGCCTATGCATTATCAGTAAGACTAGCGAGGTTGGATTCTTAAGATCAGCCGTGTTGCCATGTGTTGCCGGTGGTTCTGCTGCTGTCACGAGTGTTTGGCCTCTTCGAGGCAAGCTGCAAAACCTGCTTGTCTCAGGATGGCAGGTCTACAGACGGTGGTGAGGCAGCGAGGCCAGCCGGCCTGAATTCCCTCTGAAAGTCTGTATGACTTGACTGGCCTTCCCCCACCATACCGTAGAAGTTTTGCAGGTCGTTTGCACATATCCTACAATACTTGACACAAGCATGTCCTTCAAGTGCAGCACATGCTACAAGCCACTTCTCATCTGCCCAGGGCTTTGTGGGACTCGCTCAGTCCCGGCGCACTAGTTGAGTTCGTGCACGAGGACAGCGGTCGACCGCTGGTGGGCAAGGCCCGGATCAGAACTGGTTTGCGGCTTCCTGCTCGTGTCACTCTGGCTTTGAGAAATGATTCGCACTGCAAGACGCAACTGGACAAGGTACTCAGGTACTGTAGTCGAGAGTCGAGAGGCCCACCAGTCGGTGCATTTGTCTCCGCAAGCCACTCGGGCAGGTCCTGTCTTTGCGCGACAATTCAGCTGCGCAGGCACCCTGCCAGCATCCATGGCCATGTTGCAGCCACGAAGAATCAAAGGTTGCCTGAGGAAGGGCTTATGTAGTAGAATGGTTTTTTTATAAGATCCCAAGGCTTTTTATTACAAAAAACCTTCTTGGGCTTATGTAGTAGAATGGTCAGCCCACGAGTCCTGCAACTCAAAATAGCGATCCGCGAACTGGGAAGATGACAGCGCCTCTCGAGCACCTCAGGGAAGTCAGTCTCCCCGAAGGACTTCGAAGGGCTTTCCGGATCGGGGGCTTCCGGGCACACACACAACAGTGTGCCACGCTTCCGTTTGGCCATAGCTCCAGTCGTGCCCTTGTTCTGAGGATGCTAAAGATCGAGCTCCACGATGATGATGATGATGATGGATGATACTGGCCAAACCTATCCTGCCATGGCCAAACGGGCCGATGTAGGTCCCATTCTGGATACTTCGATCCGTGAGTCCATCCCCAGCTAGCAGTCCTTTTTACCCGTAGCCGTGTCCAGCCAAGGTCGCTTCCCTGAACCTTCTGCAGCAAAGCATGGTGCAGCAGGACCCGAACTCTGTGGTATGAGGCCTTGTAATTTGTCATTGTAGGGAACTGAACTACCATAAAGTACTTTGCCTGTGAGTTTGCCGGTGAGCATGCGACCTGCAGCACTCATGGGAGGAAGTGTTGCGAACGAGCATCACCAAGGCCCGGAAAAAAAAAAGCACTTTGGGGTTTTGGATCTTAGATGTCAGCGTTTCGTGTTCAATCTCAGTGTGTCACAGTCACAGCGTGGAGGTAAACGGATGCTTCCATGTACCTTGGTGCTTGCCGAAGACTTTCAAGTCCAAACTCCAATTTCCAGTCCTTTCCAAAAGCAGCCACTGTAAATGAGGGTTTAGGGTTTTGGGTTTAGGGTTTAGGGTTTAGGGTTTTGGGGAACCCGATCAACTCCTGCCCTGCAAAGCACGCCTTCCCCGCGGCCAGATGCTCCGGAGCGCTCCAAAGCCCATTCCGCGAACCCGCGAGGCAACTACAGGCGTGGGATTCGAAGATGAAGAGACTTCTGAGGATTTCAGCTTTGGAGCATGTTAGATGCTAGACTAAACTATACTGATACGATTATAGTATACGATACTGTTTATTATACTTCAGTACTACACACTGTACTATACTATCACATATTATACTTGAACATCTCGGTGATAGTGAGACCCTCAACCCTCAGTCAGGATGCAAGTTCGAAGTCACGTGCAACAGGCGTCTAGAGCTGAAGACAATTTCGGTTCATGGTTCTAACGAAATCGAAGCTTAGACTTCCGTTGTTGAGCTGGCTGCTTGCTTCCATGGGGAAGTCGGATAAGTGCTAAGTGGTATTGATGTATAATACTCTATCTGAGTCATCATTTATTGCCTCGCTTCACATCGCTTCACGTTAAGCTACAACAAGGAGACGATGGATGTCCTAACCATGTCGCTTGGATCATGCTTTCAAAGTAATTACTTGTGAGGTTTTGCTGATTCCACGAAGGGAAGCAAGGATTCGACTCTGTTCTGACGAAATTGATTTGAAACCATGTTTGAAGATTGTGAGGCATGAACGAAGCATACAGTCAGAGGTAGGGCATGAGGTAAACAGCTGTAATAGGCCTGTCAGCATCAGGCCCGGCTTGCTGCCCAAGCATCTGCCAGCTTGACTGACTCCGAGAACGTCCTTATGTGTCCGGGTTTGGTTGCTGAAGAATGCTAGAGAAAGGTGCCTTTCTAACATTTTAGGGTTTTGGGAAGTGGGTTTGAGCACTCGGGCATGAGGCAAGCCTTGTAAGCCTATCCCGGTCATCTGAGTGTTACATACTCGTTTCTTTGCACCTCCACCCGCCTGACATACGCTGTTTCTTGCAAACTCCCGGATGTTTCACTTGAAGTCAGATCCCCGAATGGTGGCTTCGCTAATGCTTGCGCAAAAATTCAAGCAAGATGTCGTCTGGCACCGCTGGATGGCACAGTTCTTGGATGGGTTTTGACAACGCAAGCCCTTGATCCAACTCCCTCCTGATTCGGGTGTAGGATCTTCAAGCAAATAGACAGACCCTCAAGAGCCACAAGCCCAGGAAGCGAAAAGGTTTCGTCGGGGTGGAAGCACCAAACACCAAAAGCAGAGTATGTGCCTGCAGCTCTGCTCCCGGACTGGAAAAACGCGAAAAGTCCCCCCCTCCTCCCCCACCCCGAGCCGGTTTTGGTCTGCTAGCTTCTAAACGCCTGGACACGCACAGCTCCACCACGTAGCATCATGATAAGAAGTCCCGACTACAAGTGCGGGCTCATGTACATAGTATAGGGGCCTTAGTAATTACCTACACTATTTTGGGGGCTCCTTATTATAATTATAGTATACTGGGCCCCAAAACCTTATTCTACTGTAATTACTAAGGCCCCTGTATTAGGCCTCGAGCCGACCGGCATTGCGCATCTGCAAGAGGCAGACTGCGGTAGGACAGAGCCAGCCTAGCGCCAAAATGCCGTGCAGTTGCGAGTGAGAGTCTCTCGACCTTTCCGGCGAGCACCCCCGTTAAGACCTGGGCCATGAGTCCTTCGGCTTTCTCTGGACATCCCAGAAAGGTGGCACTCCGGGCCGTGGCGCTGAAGAAGGAGCTTGAGGCTGAGGCGCGCAGCTAAAGATGAAAGGCTTAGGGCTCGTGCTCCCGTGCCCGGCATGAGCACGCGGGGTCCCCTCTTTGCCCAGCCCGAGTCTTCCATTGCCGCAGGCTGCAAAGGAGGAGGCAGCGCGTGAGGAACGGGACAAGGAGCTCGACCGGCTAACGGACGAGGCCCAGTGTTGGCTGAGATGGGATGGAATGTATAATGGTTGGCGTGCCTGCCATAAAGAGAGTACGTGCGTCTGTGCAAAGGTGGCTAGTAGTATTTAGTATGTATGTATAAAAATGTATATGTATACGGTATACGTATAGGCAAAGGTATATGTATATGTATCTGTATACATGTTTATGTGCATGTGTATGTATATGTATGTATGCATCTTGTCTAGAATCTAGAGTAATATTGTGCAGAGTAATATTAGAGTAATATTGTCAGAGTAATATTGTGCATACATGTAATTCTGCATATATTTAGCCACATTTAGCACATGTACTTTCACTCATCCGTTTCAGGAGCATTGATGAGATTTGATGAGGCGAGTGTAGTACCCAGGCAGCTTAGCTGAGTTTACTGCACAGGCCAATTGAAATGTGTTCGTGACCTTGTCATGACATGCTTTCAGCCGCTACGAGTGGTCGAATATTCAGCCAAGCAAACAGATTCGAGGTTCGTCAGCTACAGTGAATATATGCGGATGCAACATGTTCTTGCATTTAAATCTTCAAGCTGCTGCAGGTGTTTAATTGGATTGCTTTTGAAGTCTGGGTGTGTCCTCTTTCCAGTAGGACATAGGGAATCTAAAACAAATCCCTTGGCACCTTGCAGGAAGAAACAGATGACTGTAGTCGTGTCAACCAGACTTTTTACTTTCTGCTCCAGCAAACACGGCAGGTCAACGCCATGAAGGAGCGAACTGCCAAGGCCAAAGAATTGCTGAGGCACTCCTGTTTGCCAATCTGGGAGCTGCATGAGTGTGACAAGCTAGCCAGCTGTAGGATACCATCTGACCTGATTGTGAGCCAAGCCCACCCCCAGCGCCAAACACTCCACTGTACTCTATCTTCTCTGTACATATGTATCTGCCATGCATGCATCTGTACATGTACTTGTATATACAGGCAGAGACATGTGTGTGGTTGTACGTATGCCTGTGGGGCGTGCAGACTCTTGACATGCACACCTTTGCGCTATTTGCGCCGGTTCTGAGCACAGGGTATCTTAGGCCGTTACATGCTACGATAGCCGGACATGGCATGGTCACCCAGGCAGGCCAAGAGACTTCTGCTGTGCCTGCTCTGCAGGCAGCACGCTCGTCTGCAAGAGGTCACAGGCGCATCCCCTGCGGTTTCTTGAACTTCCAATCTTCCTCCCAGGTTCAAGAACCCAGCTTTCTCTGGAGCATTTCATAAAGACTGCGAGCTGACAAGATGGCCGAAAATCTGTAGTCTGCAATTCTGTCCGTTGTCTGGTTTTCCGCTGGCTGATGTGTGTTTTGTGTTTGCTAGGGGTCCACCTATTCGTGTTCACTGCGCCGAAGTTATGAACCTGCCCGCCTTCAGACTTCCAGAGCACTTCAGCAGAGTCTGCTACTCCGACTCCAGCCGGTGCTTGAAAGTCTCAATTCCTGGCACCCGTGGCTGTCGGAGAGTAAGGTAATGTAGGGGCATAAATAATTGCCTATACTATTTTTGGGGGGTCCTCACCATAATTGTCGTATAATGGGCCCCAAGACCCTATTTTAATTGTTAAGGCCCCTACATTATGGTGATCTTACAGGGCTCTATTATAATAAGGAAACCCCCCCAAAATACTATTCTAACTATTGTAGGGCCCCTACATTAAGGAGGAGCCCCTGTGCAGGAGCGGCTTCCCCTGGCCGCGAGTCGGAGCGCATCCGTCGGCTGGCAGAGGTGTCGTCGTGCTTGGGGTTTAGGGTTTAGGGTTTTGCGGCTCAGGATTTCAATGATTCAGGGTTTTGGGGATGTTTGGGGGGTTCCGGATGTGTGTGTTTGTGGGTTTGGGTTTTATGTCAGAAGACCCCGGGCACTGCTGGACAGCGTTCGGGGGCAGGTTTTGCAGGGTCCCGCTTTTCATTCAACCAGGCAGAGATCATGAGACCTCATGAGACCTCCGTCCTGGGAAGCAGCTGCACGCTTCGGTCAGTGTCTCGCATTGCGGGCCCTGGCCCATGATGCCAACGATAAGTTAAAGACGCCAGAGAAGCCCAAGTTAGAAATGATGCATTCTGCAAGGCTTCTAGTGCAAATGCCGCCATCGATGCAGCCGAAAGACGGGTGCCTTGGAAGCAATCAACCGGCAGGAAGCAAAATATTTGTCTGCATCTACAACATGACTAGCAATGATTAGCTCCTCAGGGCGATGGTGATGATGAGGAGGAGGAGGAGTGTGACAACAACACTGATGATGACGCTGATATCGCTTGAGGCAACTCTCTCCAGTCATGCATGTTTCTCTTCGTTGCCCTCAGCCTTAGCTGGTGAGCCGAAACTGCATAACAAGAAGTTTCATCAGACCGAGCTCACGAACGCAGAACTTGTGGCCTCCGATCACCCAGGCAAGGCACGAACGGATTCTCGAGGCTGGTCGAGAAGTCTCAGTTTCTGTCCGTTATGGTCGGATGTGGGGTTGTGGTACTAGGACGTGCCCTGCTGGAAAATCCCTAGTGCTTGCTCGCATCGTAGCAATAACGGCCAGTGAGCCAAAAAGCTGTGAGAGAAGATTGCCCCGGCCAGGCCGTCGGGAGGCAGCCCGCAGGCGCACCGGCGTGGAGAGCAATGCAGACCTGCACAGTTGGCATAAACAGGATCCAGCAAATCCATCTATTCCCGTGATCGCCCCGGATCCCAAACCCTTTAGCTTTCAAATTTCCAGAACCGTAATTTGTGTTCACAACATGCAACAGAATGGGCAGGTGACCGGCCCTTCTTGCGGCCTCGCCTGGAGGCATTTTTCTAAGTTGGAGCTCCAAGTTCACGTGGCCTCAACTTCCGAAACCAGGCCCTCAGTCCTAGCAGGCTCCGAACATATCCCAAGCAGAACCCCGAAACGCGCGAAAGCCTTGTGGAGCAACGTCGGAACCGGAAGCCTTCTGAATCGGAAGCCCTGGACGTCTCCAGACCGTGGTGCTCTCGTATATATACCAGTAGCGATACGCTTGCAAGCCGTGACTCTGCTTGTTCAGCTGGTCAGTACTGTAGTGTTGAGATGATGTTGAAGGGCAGTCTTCTTCTCCCGATGATGTTGATGGCTGCTACGACAGCGACGGTGGTGCAGCTGGCACTACAGATGGTGGTCAGGACGATGGCGATTATCAATTATTACAGTATTTTGATGATGCTGTTGGTGATGATGATGATGATGATGGTCACGATGATGCTGGTCGTGCTGCTGATGATGATGCTGCTCATGATGATGACGACAGCGATGACGATGATGTCGATGATGATGATGAGGATGATGAGGATGATGCGGATGAGGAGGATGAGGACGAGGATGAGGATGAGGATGAGGATGAGGATGATGATGATGATGTGATGGTGACCATGGTTTGGTGCATGAATTGACTTTCTTGCTACATGCACTGATCCACATGCGACTTCAGGTGAAGTCTGTGTGCGGGCTTGCCAAAGGTACCATTCCCCCTTAAGCTTCGCGTAATGTCATTTGATGTGGTAGTTGTTTAGGGGCGGTATACAGCACGCATGTAGGGCTGAATGAGCATTTTTTGCAATTCAGCCAAGCGCTTGGAGGTTTACGGCTACAGTACACCTGTACCAGCAAAGGAACGGGCTCCATTTGTACTTGAAGTTGATTTAGGTACCCTGGTCGCCTCAGTTCAGGGCCCCGCCGGCCCAAGCTTCGCTGTCGCATTCTGAGACCAGCTACGTCTAACCTAGGGTTTTGGGAGTCAGGGCTTGCCCTGGCAACAGAAACCAGTGGAGTTCCCACTAGGCAGCAGTTGCAAACTGCCAGCTGCAACAGGGCCACATGCGCTGCATTGAGGAGCACATTGCAAGGCCGGAGGACTCGGGTTGGGTCGGGGTTCAGGGTTCGACGTCTAGCAGCGGTCATCAACAGTCCAAGACTTCCCTGCACGCCTGAGACACTTGCTGTCAGACTAGGTTTGTAAGCTGTGGTGTGGGACTATCTGGGAGCACAACAACGCCCTTCCACAGGAAGCGGAGACAGCCATGCATGCCTGAGGAAGTCGAAGCTTGAACCCGGCATCCTGAACCGATCTGAACGCCTCGCCTTGAGCTGTGCCTGGCAGGGCCAAAGACAGTTCTCTCCAGCGTTCGCGAAGCGAAGATCGCCTGGGAGGCTGGATCTTGCGTCCCTCGTCGGTCAGCGCGAGTGGGCCGAGCTCAATAGCACGCACTCCGTTGCTGTTGACAATTGTAAGGATGATGGCGAAGATGGTGCATACATCTATGTATGCATGTGATCGTATATGTATACGTATGCGCATGTTCTGTCAGCACCCATGCATGCACGCAAACGGCGGTGTAGATACAGTCATCTGTATGCACTCCAACGTATGTAATGTACGTATAATATATACAATGCTTATGGTCATCTTTGCTTTCTGTGTATGTGTGTGTGTGTGAAATCTTATGTTCGTACATGTACGCACACGCGTACCGGCGGCATGTGCATACATTCGCGGTTTCGCTATTGTACACTTGATGTCGCGTTTGCTTCGTGGCAGCCGCGAATCGCACAAAAGCCACCCGAAGCTCGGGCTTTGCAGCATGGAGTTGTCGCATCCGAGATTCACCAATCACTGCCATAGGGCCTAAATAAGTATATTATGGTAAAGTTAGAATGAGGAGCTCTAAGGAATAAGATGGGTAATCATGGAAGACTGCCGAAGAACCGGAACCGAAGCTCGAAGCTCATCGGCAGGACGTGCCCACCTGGTGCTTCGGACGGCCGGATCTTTTCCGGTTGACTCCTTGTTAGAGAATTGGCGAGAGTTATGGGGGTTGTTTGTCATAGATGCTTGGACGGGTCCTTCCATGAAAGTCCTGGGATCTGGAGGGTTCAGGCTACGAAGGCATTGGTGAGCCTGTCGCAGAGGAAGTAGAGGGACACAGTCAGATCAAATTAAGCAACCGCGCTCCAAAACCAAATCGAATTCGGGCCGGAAATCCCCAGGTTTTAAATGTTATTCAGGGGGAATCTTCAGAGTTGATTCAGCCTTTTCGCCTCTCGTCCATTCTGAATCGGAGATCTCTCCTTCATCTCAGCCCTCAGCTCAAGACCTTAGGAGTGCCTGGAAGCCCTGAATGAGCTTACGAATACTCATTGAATGAAGGCGGGTCCGTAGCATTGCTTTCGGCAAAGTCCCAGGTCCCTGACCCCCCCCGAGCTCCCTTCAGGCAGCGGCCAACTCGCGCTGAAACCCTTCTGCTGCAGGAGGGGGACCTCAGGCCTGCGCCTGCCACAAAAATCGCGAGAGCTTTTTGGAGGCCCCGGAAAACTGAGCACCTGGAACCGGAACCACCCTTTTCTTTGCGAGCAAGCCTTTCTCTTCCGAATTCTGTGTTCGCAGAGCTTGTGTGCAAAGGCTGGCTGTAGATGCAGAGATCAAGTCATCACTGAAGCAGAACGTCGCCCCATCCGGACCAGCTGTTTTGTCAAGCGGTGGCACAAGCAAGCAATTCACGGTCTGCAGTTGCGCAAGTAGTAACCGCAAATGAGCTTCGATGCCCGCTTCAGAGAAGACATCTTGGTACGCCCTCGGAAATGGTAGCTCTACAGCTTTTTAGTCTAGGTCGAGGAACTCAGTCGCGCTGCGTTGCTATGCGCTACTTGGGACTGCTGCTGACTTTCTGGCTTCTGCGCCATTCCCATGCGCATGCGGAGGCACGATCGAAAACCGGCAGCTTGTCAACTCCTTCCGCCCAGACCGGAGATGCAGAGTCGCACTATAGCCACAGAATCCCTGGCACCACGAATCCAGCCTGCAACCCCGCGATCTGAAAACTTGAGCCTCCCACTTGTCCCCACAATTCGTCAGGAGAAGCAGCTGCCGGGCCCGACTTTCATTGGGGTCCCGACGGTGCCGCCGCCGCCGCCCGGGCCACCCGTGCCGACGCCGTTTGGGACTGCTCGGCAATGCATTGGGCGGTTCTGCTTCAGGTTGCAGGTGTAGCATTCAGAGCCTCTTACCACATGAGAGGCTCGGAGCTGCAAGTCGCATGTTGCTGGCGATGAACGGATGCTTGTGCTCCCACTTCCTATCGGCTGCAGCGCGCTCAAACCAGCGGCTTTCACAATGATCTTCGCAGAATCATGGAAGGTCTCGTCTAGCATCTCTGAACTTGGAACTTCGGCCAGTGCAACTTCTTGGCACAGGTTCTCTCTTCTCGTGGTGTAAATGCGGCCCCTAGACCAATTCTTGGGTCACCCCGCCATGTTCATCTCGCATACATGCTACATGCCCTTTGGGGCCTCGAGCTACTCGGAACGCCCGAGCCAAGTGCACTCTGGGCTGGACCGGCAACGCGGTTGTGCCGGGAGCCTGCTGAGGCCCTCGAAGGCCTTGATGCCGTTTGTCGGGGCCGCAGCTTTCTTCAGCCTTTGTTTTCCCGACAGAAGGCAGCGCTGCGGTTCGCAAAGGAAGGTGGCCTGCGCGAACTCGAGCTCAAGCCCAAGTCCAAGTGCGAGCCCAGCCACGAACGGCGGCACGACGATCTCGGCGACCTCGGCTTCGGCGACGGATCAGGAGCTGCAGCAGACTTTGCAGGAGATGCTTGAGCCTGCTCGGATCTTCCTCTCTTCTGGCCTGGTCGACCGGGCACTCGAGGCAAAGCTGCTTCTTTTGGCAGCTTTGGCTGGGGAACACCTGCTTTTGATCGGACCGCCGGGAACCGCGAAGAGCTTGCTTTGTCGACGCCTGGCGACCTTGGGCTCCGCCCGTTACTTTGAGAGGCTGCTCACGCGCTTCTCTACCCCTGATGAGGTCTTCGGCCCTCTCTCGCTGACTGCGTTGCAAGAGGATCGCCTCGAAAGGAGGGTGGCCCGCTACCTACCGGATGCCGAGGTGGCGTTTCTGGACGAAGTCTTTAAGGCCAACTCGGCCATCCTCAATACGCTCCTGAATTTACTGAACGAGCGAGTCTACGACAATGGCGGAGAGCGCTGCGAGTCTCCCCTCTGGTGTGTTGTGGGAGCCTCCAATGAGATACCCGCTGAGGGAGACCTTGACGCCATCTTCGACCGTTTCCTCTTGAAGCGCTTCGTGACGTCTGTCTCCGATGCACAGGCCCGCGCTCTGCTGGCGGCCGCAGCTGCCCCCACTGAGCAGGCCGTAGAGCCGCCCACGATGAGACTCAGCCCAGCTTTGGGCCGCGAGGTCCGAGCGGCCGCGTCGCGCGTGGTTTTCCCGCCGCGGCTGCTGCAGATGCTGGCGCGGCTACGGAAGTTTTTGCAGGAAGAAGTGAGCGGTCCCGTGCACATCTCGGACCGGCGCTTGGCGAAGGCTGCACAGCTCGTCCAGATCGTCGCCTTCGCAGCAGGGGGTCGAAGTGTGAGCGAGCTAGACTTGCTCTGCTTGCAATACGTTCTTTGGGATCGGGACCCCGAGATCTCAAAGCAGATCCGAAACTGGCTCCTGGCTGCCTTCGCTCCGAAAGCCACAGGTGGAGAGGTGGGTGATATTCAGGTCGAGGGCGCCGGGAGATCCGACATGGACGGCATCTATGAATTCGTGGGTGACCGTAACGGCAAGCGTTCCTACGTGCAGCAAGGAGGTCCAGGGGCGATTTACTTCGATCTCTTCTGGAAGCTCTGCGATGGAACCTGGCCCGGAGGGCCTGGCCGGCCACCGTGGTATCAGAGCATCGAAGACATGGAGGAACTCGAGCCTCCGACGGGTGGTTGGTCGACCTGCTACGCTGCCGCTGAGCCTTCTCCGACCCTTTGGAAAGTTTTGGACGGAAGCGGAAGCTCTGACAACCCCGTCGTGCGTGCCAGCATCCGGCTGGAGAGCTTGCGGCGTCGTGGGAAGAGGCCGGACGATTCCCTACAGAAAGATCTCAGTTCCTTCATGAAGTCCTTGAAGGCTCTTCGCCTCTCGCGCCTTGAGGTTTTGTCGGCATTGCAAGCCGTCCTTGCACCTGAAGGCAATCTTATGCGCTCTTTTTGGCTGGAGCAGCAGGACATCGCAGACGCAGAATCCATGGTGCTTCCGAGTGCCCACGAAGCCGTCGGCCAAGTCGAGCGGCTCCTCTTTCAGGCCGAGGGATTGCAGGCCGAGCTGAACAATCGAGCAGAAGAAACGGCGCCGAACTCTGCATGTGACAGAGCCGTGTACTCGTAGGGTGATTTTACCCTTGGGCCACAGTGAATTCCGATGCTTTGTAATACACATGTGTTCAATCGCAAGTTGTTGTTTTAAGGAGGGGGGGTTGAAGCACTGCTGGTGCACTGAGAAGCTTCCACCTCCTTGGCCTCCATCAATACTATCATTTTCCATGTTAAACTGCTGTCCTCGGTTGCCGCTGCCGATTGCCATGTTGTCAGACGCCAGGAGCGCCAACGCCCCTCTTGCCACGGAAGCCTCCAATCAGGCCATTTGCGCGGTGCGCCTTGGCTACCGTTAGACAGGGCGTGAGGATTTTGCAGGAGTCCAACTTTGCGACGTTTGTAAGATCTGACTTGCAGGCTCACACACCATGTCAGGGGAATTGGTTTGCAGGGCATGTCATTGTCAGAGGTTGCGGCAGGGCACAGTGTCTGAGATTCCACGGAGAAGAGCTAAGGAATGTGCTGGCCTCTATTTTCTACTTGGATCAGGAGCCGCAAAAGCTGTTGTCATTTCAGGGCTCCGGACTGCTTCGGAACGTATTCTACTGTAGCCGCCGTAGATCATGTGTTTGGAAGTACTTGTGCCCTCTGACAGAGCAGTGCATGAACTCTGACCGAGGGGTCGCTGAGGGTCTGCGGGGTTTCTCAGGCGCTCGTGGAGATCTACGGTGCCACCATGGGCTGCGAGAGAACCGACACCGGTGACGAGCGCATCGGGTGCGCCGGAAACATCTTCGGGATTCTCCAGTCCTTCGTAAACACAGGCAGCTGGATTGCTGGCCTGGTCACCCAATGCAGCAATGTCACGGATCTGCCAGCCGACTGTGCCTCAGTGGTACTCAGCTTCCCGGGCAACATCTTCGAGGCGCTGGAAGCCGGGCTGGATGCGGTGAGCGGTTGCCAACCGGCCCAGGCAGTTCTGAACTCCTCGAGGCGGCTCCTGAGAGATCGTGGCTGGTCCAAGCGCTTCAACGACTTCACGTCCCCTGCGCCACCGGCGCCGATTCCGCGGCAGTTGGCACCGGGCCTGGGGTCTCCCGAAGAGAAGCTGGATGCGGCCTGGTGTCAAGTGCACGTCACGCAGGCCGCCGTGTACTTCGCGCAGGCATGGGCCAGCACGTTGCTATTGCTGGTAATGATTCTCGTGAAGCTGGTTTCCACCAAGATTCGCCGCAACGGAAGACTCTAGTGAATCGGTTCTTTTTGCAGTCCGGCTCGACCCCGCGCATAGAGAAGGATTCATAGAGCAATAGCAGCAAGACTGCAAGACTAAGCGGCAGAATGATGCTGGTGATGGTAACCATGATGATGGTGATGATGGTGGTTGATGATTGATGGTTGATGATCGACGCTGATGCTGTGGATGCTGATGATGATGGTGATGATGATGATGATGATGATGATGATCGGCTATGATGATGATGATCATGATGATCAGCGATGATGATGATGATGATGATCGGCGAGGATGATGATGATGATGGTGGTGATGATGATGATGATGATGAACATGCCGACGGTGACTCTGACCATGATGACCATAATAATGAGAATATGGTGTAGGGCTTCGTGTGAAATATGGTCTTGGGGATGAAGGTAAACATGACGGTGAATTGCAGGGGGGAGGGGAGTGTAAAACAACAGTCATGCCATCAGAACGGTGACAACGACTGATTATGCTTGGTGGCGGAAGTGACTGGGTAGGGCGAGAAGAAGTAGGCGGAAGAAAGAGTGCAAGAACATCGACCATGCAGTGATGTCCACCACGATTCGGACAACCAGGAAAGATCTGAATATGAAGACGAAGAAGTAGTGATGCTGTACATCTGTATGATCATGGAAATGGTGGCGATGGTGCAACGGTGTAATTACTGGTGATAGTACAGGCACGAACCATAACTGCTTCCATCGTGAACCAGGAACAAAACATCATGGCAGCCACGGCAATAGCAGGAATTGCAATGATTCTCTACTCATGTGCGGCAATGCTCACATCAGAAATTCTTCATCTCATGTGCGGCAATGCTCACATCAGAATTACTTCACCAGCCCAACCCTGGTACTAGCCACAGAGGTCTTCATCCTCTTCACGCCATAACCGTGACACTCTTGACCGTCATCATCATCGTTGTCATCCTCACATTCATCTTCATGACGGTCATCCTCATCCACTTTCTCGTCATCATTAACCGTACCCTCGTGTTGAAAAACACTCGCCAACTTAGATGTGGAGCGAGATTGACCTTGCTTGCATCGTCACAACACCGAAGCCCTGAACAACAACACCCGCCATCTTAAATTGTTTGAGTCTGGCAGCAACGGCAAGAACCAAAGCAACGACGACATCAAGATCAAACTCAACTTCGACATTCACATAAACAACTTCTCTCAGAACCGCATCCAAGTCACATCACAAGCCAATTGCAATGTCTACAGTCTACAGTGTCTACAAAAAGCAATAGCCATATTGGAAAACACGGCTCGACTCGTCCAGCATTCGGTTCGGCACGGAGACACCTGCAGGCCGGGGTGTTCATCGACGTGGCTGCACGGTTCGGCTGCAGGAACACCACGGGTGCCCTGAACAAGGCCAGCTGCGCTGCAACGGTGACGCTGATCATTGCGGCCATCGCTAACGTCGTGTCCTACTTGTCCGGAGCGGCCCAACGCTGCGGTGACACTGTGCAGATGGGAATCTGCGGGAGCGATGCTGGAAGTATCGCAAATGCCATTGCAGGCATAGCCAACGGAGGTGCAAGTCTGCTTGGAACTTGCCAGCAGATTGCATCACAGGGCTGGGAGAAGCTCCAGGAATTCAGGCAGCTCGAGCAACCACCTGTGCCCGGGTTGAAGTTTGCGCAGCAGTTGAGTTTCGTTTGAAGAACTTCTGCTGCGGCTACAACCCCTACGTACAGGCTCTCGGAATGCTCGAAAGCAGAACTCTTTGTCTAGTCGAGTCCTCCAAAGATCGAGGACTGAAGCCCCCAAAATTAGCCAAATGGATGCGCATGGACGCCCCAGGACCCCTCAAGTATCAAAGGAGTCATAGATCCATTTGGAGTGAGGGGGCGCAGCACCATCAAGTGGAGCTGTGCTGTGGCACGACGGGTGTGGGCGTGCAAGAAAACGCCACAAACTCCACCGAGCGAGAGAGAGACAGAAGCATTCGTCTTACACTCCTCCATAAGCCCGAATATGCGGGTGGGCCATCGGGCCGGAGGGGCCTGAACCGCCCGTCATGCCTAGCAGAGAGAGAGAGAGAGAGAGAGAAAACAAAAAAAGGATTGTCGATCGGCACGTGCGAATCCAGCGTATACTCAAGTCTGTGTGTGTGTTCCACTGCAGACTCGGTCTAGGTCCAGCAGACATCAAGCACGTCCTTTGAACAGCTTTCTGGGGTGGTACCTGTCAGCAGCTGGCATGAAGAAGAATATGCAAAGCAGTACTAGCTGCGGGCTGAATTCAAGCATGACTGAGTACGGAGAAAGACGGAGCCAGGACGGACTGGACAGTGGCATAAGTGGATTGTTGCCTTGGGGTCGTGCTGCTGCTACTGTTACTCAGGTTGAGGCTATTTTCAGCTGCTGAGTCATTCCCCAAGACGGTGTGCCTAACATGATGCTGGCCAGGATGCTCATCATGATGCTGCTGATATCTGCTGATGATGATGACGATGACGATGATGGCCATTACGGCTCTTACTGCAATGGCCGTGACGATCAGGTATGATTATGCGTTGTGTTCATGACGTTAAGATCGCACAAATATCATCGTCACGCAAACATCGTCGCAACAACACCAATTGCACAATCATCCGCATGATCACCATCATCGTCACCCACCGCGTTTGCATCATCGTCTTCTGCATTTGGCCCGAGAATTTGATTGCAGTCTGCCGGGACGCAGAGCATGTTGACATGTCGTGCAGTGATGCATGTCTGGTCATAAGAACAGAGCCTCCTGCATGCTTTGCACGAACGATACAACGGCTTGTCGTCTAGACGGCAGCCATGCAGAAGTATCTGCTCGTGCTATGTTGCTTCAGCCTGGTCACACAAGGGGCGTCCCACTGTACGGCTGAACTCCTGCGCGTGGACACCTCTGGCAACTATTTCCGCTTGGTGGAGGTGGGTGTTCACTTTCTCGCATTTGTGCATCTGAGGGCGAACGCGCGAACCAAATGCAGCAGACAGCCAGGACGAGCAGCAAACCACGTGCGCGAAACTTACGGATGGAGCCTGTAAACTTGCAGTGCCCGCTCCCGGCTATCCATGCTGCTCGTCCAACAAATAGGCGAGATAGAGAGACTTGGTTGATTTTGGTCACCGCTTTGTTCGTTCGGCCGTTCGTGGAAGTTTGGTCAGGCCTGGTGAGCTGCGTGTCGTCAGAAGAAGAATGCGCGAAGCTAAATCCTCAAGCACCTTCAATCAACCCGTGGGAAGACGACAAGCTGTGCACTTCGTCTGCAAGACGCCGTTGGAAGACTGCTTCGATTTCCTACATATTGCTGTAAACAATAATTGTTTGCGTTGTCACGTAGATAAACTGCGTAATGTGTCATCTTCGCCACAGGCCCGACCGATTCCCGGCCGAAGCCCCACCAAAACTCTGCCAGCCCCATGCCTAGGCACCAGCTGCCCTGTAACGGCTTGCAAGTCTTGCCATTATCCTGAGCGAGATGGCGTTGTTCAATGCCTGGCTTGCTTTGAAACTCAGCTGCAGCCTAGCGCAGAGGTGGGATCAAGAAGAATGAGAACGACCACAACAAAAGCAAGACAACCAGCACCAATGAGACAGACGACCTTGATTGCGGCAGCAACAGCACCATCGGTCAGGCACAGTGCAACAAGCACCATGAGTTTGTCAGCGAACCCCAATGCCAAAACTGCCAAGACAAGGGGACGGTCTTGCAGCGTGTCTCGATTAGCCTCTCCCTTGCCACGGCACGGGTGACTGTGACTAAGGATGGGTTCGAGCTTCTGGAACGAAGGGATGGCACACATGTACCTCAGCTGGACAAGATCGCGCAATCGTTTCAGCGACATCGCCTGAGCTAAGGAGTGCGTTGTTGTGGGGCAGGGCGCAGTTGTCATCACGGCCTATGTTCTGATGTTTGCCACTACGCTGCAGTCCATGTGATGGTTCGTACATGTCGAGCTTCTTGCAGAAATCCTCATTTTCAGTTCGACGCACGCAAGGTCATCACGATCATTGTAGTGCTTGTCATGGTCGGTACCTGCTACGTCGCAGCAGCAGAGAGCTGGAGGCATGCTTCCGGGTCGCGTCGTGACCCCACAGCTTCTGTATGTGTTTGCACAGGAGCAAGGGCAAAGCCAATGCGACAGTTGCAGATTTGGGAGTGTCGTTGCAGCAAGAAGAGCTTTGCAAGCATTCTGTAGCGAGTAGTGATTCGAAGAGCAGAACCCGAGGCACCCTTGATGCAGAGCGCAAGTCAGATCGATGAGACCGCAATACAGGAATTGGACGCGAAGGAGGCGCAATGGTGTTGGAATGCTAACTCAACAAGACTCTGCAAAGCTTGGGGTTAGGCTGAAAATTGACTGGCCTCTGCTTTGCCAGCACAAACAACGGTTTTTGTTGAACCACCTAATCATTAATCAGTCGTCTCTTGATGCAGGATTCATCGTTCCGGGTCGAGGGTTGCTCCTAGCAAGTACATGGCGGCCTTGCTAGAGTGTCCGTAGCAGTCTCTGCCGTGCTACAGTCTGTAGACTCTAGCGAAGCTAGCAGTAGCTGTGGAACATGTCCGGGAACAGTCCCGCCTTTGGTCTACGTGATAGAGATCACTGCCACCGTGCATTGGGATGCCCAGCTCGACAAAAGCCATTTGGTGGAGCTGTGTCTTGGGATTGTCACCTGTGACTTGCTCTTCTGAAACCAGACTTCCTATAAGTACTTGCCAGGACAGGTTCAGTTTGATCTGTGTTACAAGAGACTGCCTTGCTGTCACTTGCTTGCCAGGCCAAACTGCGCAACGCAAATGCGATTTCGTGGCTTGGCATATCTGGCCAGCTTCCTTTCAGAGCCTAATTCCCCAGCAGCATCGGTTCGGGCTGCCCCTCTTCAAGGCATGGCTTCAAGACCAGTATCCAGGCGGGCTTCTCGAAAAAAAGGGGCGGGGTATGGGTACGAGTATACATCGAGATAATCTGACTGCCCGGCGTCTTGGCGAGGCCTCCATCAAGTTCAATTCGCTTCAGAGGGCCAAGCGAAGGGACGAAAACAAGATACGAAGGACGGGCCGTGTCTCCGACTATGGCAATGACTCTGAAAGATTTTGAACACTGATGTGGATCGGACCTCATGCTAGACTTAAAGACCGCCTCATGCGAGCTTAGAACTGTGCAGACTCGCAGGTTTCTTCGCGCGGCTTTTGACAAACAGGATGACCTGGGAATCGGGCTGCAGCTGTTCCATGCTTAGCGATGTTGCGCAATGCGACCACTGGACATCGTGTGAGGAATTCGGCTTGAGACTCTTGAAGACTCTTGAGGTTTCGCATCTGAGGTTTTACAACACGCAGATCTTCCTGATATTTTTCAGCCTTCTTGGGCTGGCAATGTCCTATCTGCTCACTCCCGCAGCTACCCCAGGACTTGAATACATGCAAGTATCTGACACGCCTCGACACGAAGTTGAAGCTTCTGTTCTGGGAGCACGTGGCGGTTTCAGACAGTAGGCAGCCGGAATTTATGGACAGACCTGAAAGAAAACCCTTCAAAGAGGACTGCCTGGTATTGAGAGCACCCCATGGAGTGTCAGGAGACTCGCTGGTTGCCATTGCGAACACGGCGAGCTCGACGTGCCCCGCTTCGGCTGCAGAGCTCAGGCTCCAGGGTCTCTGCATAGCAGATGCAAAACCGTGATAGTGTTGTGTCATGACTCTGGCTTCGCCGTCAATGAATACAGAAGTGCATGTGCAGTTTCTGTACATGTGTGTATATATGTACACACTTATCAAATGCGTGTATCATGTCTGTGCTTATATGACCGTTTACCTGTTAAAAGTCATGTTTACCTTTCTGTTCACTTGCCGTTGTGCAGATGCTGTGAAAGTCTGACTGTCGGCGCCTGCGGTAAAGCCCTTTCAACCGAAGTCCTCGTCTCGCACCGGGGCTTCAAAGCCAGAGACCTGGGGTTTGTTCAAGTTTCGGGGTAGCCGATTGAGGGGGTTTCTTACAATGAAGATTCTACTATCAGGGTGCTACATGAGGGTCAGAGTAACTACCAGATGAATTCCCAAGGGGGGCTAGCACCCGGACAATTTGACCGCGCGAGTGCGCGGTTAGCAACTCATACATACGAAGATACAAAGTCTCCATTCGTGCCACACACACACACACACATACATACCTTTTATGTATATGTATATTAATATATGTATATACAGGTGCGCACATGCATACATGTGTATATATGTACAGAGATGCGTTCAGACATGTGTGTAGATACTTGTGCTTATCCATATTTATTTGTTTGCTCATGACACACAAGAACTACAGGCGCGTATCTTAAGTTTCTCTATTGATTAAATATACCATAAAGCGATACAAGCAAAATAATGTCATGCGAACTTACGTAACATAGTATAATATTAAAAGAGATCTGTCAGGCATCTCGAGAGCCGTCTCGTCGGCCGTGAGTACGAGCGCGCGAAGATGGGCCAAGTGTTCGGTGTCCTTTTCTGGATGGCCAGTGCCACCTGCCTGCGGTTTGGGGCCTAACGCTGTAGGGTGGTTGGGGTAGGACATTTGCCGAAACCTATGCTGCGTCGAGCCGAACTTTTGCATGTGAAGCTTGCCCATGTGAGGTGATTTTGGCATGGGCTTTCCACTATTATCAAAAGCTGTTCCAGAAGTCTTTCGATTCCTATCACCAGACGGAAGACGACTACACCTTAATGCTGGAGGGTGTTCCCAAAAATGTTACTTCCGAGAAGCAGCTGCATCAGCAATTGGAAAAGGAGCTGAGTATGGAAGGCAGAATCTATGGTGTTTGCATCCTCTACGACTTGCTCCACTTACCATCAGAGACACAGGAAAAATTGGAGGATATGCTGGAGCACATCATTGAGCTCGATGACTTACGGACCGGTTGGGCTCATGCCACCGTGTCTGCGCCAGAGGAGAACCTGATCCATTTTATCAAGGAGGATGAGCAAGAATTCCGGGAAATCATGCGAAACGAGATTCGCTGCTGCGGCCGGGCGTACGTCGTCTTCCAGACGCAGTCTGCCATGCTCCGAGTTCTCCGCGAGAGGAGTGGGATCCGGAAGCAGATCCTGGATCCTTCTTCTACATCGGACGAGCTCGAGATGGTCCGAATCGTGAACCGGGGCGATCAGCCCGCCGGCCTGCGCTACGAGAAGGCGGAGCTGACGGGCCCCGAACGGGCCTGGACGCTGTCCGTCTTGCCCGCACGCCAGTTCGTCTACATTTTGATATATGTTGTGTCTGCGCAGCTTTTCTTCTACTTTATGCAGAAACCCTGGCACGACTGCGCAATGGAAGCTTCAAGCGGTGCAGCGGGAGTCCAACTCGCCAGCAAGGGCAGCTTCTTTGCACAGGGCTAAAGGTAGCGGGTGCGCAGCCGTAGCGTTCCATTTCATAAGGCAACCCTACTGGTTTCAATACCCACGCCTGCATCCGAGATTTATCCTCTTGCTGGATGTGGAAGTGTCTTGTTTAAGTGCGGGCTGTGTGTTTGCTGACAGAATGGAAGCCAGAACATCTCTAAGCTAGTCGAAGTCTCCTTCAGAGAATTGCACAACGCGGTGCGAGTCTTCGCATTAGAAAGCAGCACGGGATGTCAAACGGAAGCTCGCCACAGTGCAACAGCACTTCTCGATACTTCCCCCTGCATTTGTCGCCGACGCCCCGAGCACTGAAGCGACCCACAGTATCCCACTTTGAAGTCGTTCAAGTCCTCGAAGAGAAAGCGAAAGGAGCTTCTTCCCTACAGCACCCGAGGAGTGCTGCTTGTCAACTTCGCGATACAGACGGCAGTGGCGTTTGATGTTGAAGCTTGCGATTTCATTCGGGTTTCGAAAGTCGACGAGATCACCTTCATCTGGAACACTCTTCTCATGGTGCTGCGCTTAGCTTGGCAACCTGCAAGGCAAGTCCAGGCTTGGCACGTCACACTCTCATGCGAAAATGCCCAAGGTAATCACTTTGCTTTACATCGTGTACCAAGAATGTGATAAAGTTGGGATGCGCCCAACAATCCTTCCGCCTGAAGAAGAGTATTCCGCAGCATGGTGGGAATGGCGACGAGGTTTGCTGCTCGCGGCCTTGGCAGAGATTCGAGCCTACGATGCCCTGTTGTCGGTTTTCACCGAGCAGACCATCATGCCGCCCAGCCGCAAGCCGAAGTCTCTCTCGCTTCGGGCCCCGTGTGCTTGCGCATTGAACATCGAGGCTCTATGTTCTGGGCGAGGTGGGCAACGTCCTTGCGCTAGGTGCTCGGACCAGCTTCACGGTGTAGAAGTGTTGGCAGTATGTTCGCCCTCCAGCCCTCCAGCCTGGCTACTCAGGCCCGTGCTGTTCTTCTGGTTGGCGTTGCGGGCGGTGTTCATCTCAAACATTGGCGGAACGCCCACGTCGCGAATTCAGAGACTCTTGCGGGTCGTACTCCCGAAGACTAGAAGCCCATCGGTGCTTTCGCACAGCGGCTTGCCAAGGCAAGTAGATTGTGCCGGTACATGCATACGTATATACATACATACATACATACATACATACATACATACATACATGCACACATACATACATACATGCACACATGCAGACGTACATACGTACGTACATACATACGTACATACACATAGATTATACATATCCAGTTATGGTTGAGCAACGGAGTATTGGTAGAGAGATCGACAAACGACGGAGAATTTTCGCAGGCAGGTCACACCTGCCCGCATGTCGGTACGCCAGGCAGACAGGTACTATTCCACTTGGACAGTCAATGCGATCTGTCGTGTCTCTCGCGAAGCATCAACCCACACGCACACACACACACACACACACTCTGTGTTGCATTGCAGTATGTGGAACGCCTAGTTGCAATTTGTTACTGTTTGATATGATTTCTGTGATGTGAAGAAGGCTTCTTGTGTTATGATTGTGCGTCTCCTGTTCGGGTTCGTAATAGCAGTTATTGTTGTTGTCGTCGTCTTTGTTGGTGTTGGCGTTGGTGTTTCAGCAGTAGTAGTAGTAGTAGTAGTAGTAGTAGTACTTGTTGTTGTTGTTGTTGTTGTGGTTGTTGTGGTTGTTGTAGCGGCAGTGATGGATTTAGCAGAAGCAAGCAAATCCAGAGAGCCGACTCTGCCGTCCCCTGCGCCCGGGAAGACGACTGAGGAGAAGCCGAAAAGGCACAGGTGCTTGTGCCGCTGCTGCTGTGGATGGAGTATACCTATGTGATTCTATTTCCGGCCATTGCTCTCACGTCGGTCTACTTCGTCGATCACAGTATTTTGCCTCCCTGGTTGTATGCATTTTGGAGTTTTAGGCTTGGCACATAGTGATATTGTCAAAGCTTGAACACGACTTGCTTGGTAACGTGTCAGAAGCAAGGTATGAAAGTCTGGCAGGCACTGCTGTGCTTTAGCCTGCTATTCTTCCTCTGGCAGCGCTATGTCATGCTGTGGCTGTACCTGCGGCTCCAACTATCACCAAGCGAGGATTACACACCTTGTTGTAGTGTGATTACCTTGACTTTCGTGCCTGCGTGCAGCAGCTGAACATGTGGTTGTAGACCCCGTGCGACTGGGTCAGGTATGGAAAGTCCCAATTCGATTCAGACGGCACCTACTTCTCATTCATCATTGTGTGGGGCTTCGTGTTGTCCCAGTGCGCTGCTTCCTTTGCGGTGTGGGCCTACCGATTACAAGAGATCACGGAATGGCCCTTTGCCATCCTGATCTTCGTTCTCATCTTCTTCCTAACTTTCTTCATCTACTTGGCCGGGATCCTCTACATTGAGCCGCCGCCTCAGTTGTCTAGAATCGAACCGGATTCTCTTGCGCATCTGGGTGGGCAAACTTGAACTTGGCCTTGGAACTGCCAGTTCTCTGGGCACCTCTGTCCCGAATCTCGTAAGCTCGAAGTCTGAACCGGCCAGGTGGTCCTTCAGCAAAGCAGGAAAGGATGTCGATAACATGGACGGCACAGATCCTGGCTACGGCCAGATCATGGAAGATACGGGGATTTCCTGGTGGAACGTGAATCCCATTTATGCCACTTCGATGCATGCAGTCGAAGTCCAAGACCCTAAGGGCCAAGCCCGACAGTGCTGCAAGAAGCCCCAAACAGTCGAGCACTACTCCAACAGACCAGACTCCCGCATGATCTAGCACCCCAACCCAGACGGATAGGGCTTTGAGTGTAGCGTGCCAGGTGCTCAAACATCGTCTTTGTCCGCAAGAGCGCGGCTACGAAGTGCACGATGAGACAGTGCCTGGGTCAAGGAACCTGCTACTTCGGACAGGATGAGAACAACAGCAAGCCACAACAGCTTTGGCAGAAAGACGAAGTCGCGACGGTATGGTGATGACGATGATGCTTATGGAAGCATGATACTGTAATGACGAACCTACGAGGGTAATCCTCACGGTTTGGGATTAGTCATCGTTGTTTAGATTTTTGCGAATGAACATTGCTGGAGTTCCTTTCGGACCGAAGACCTCTGTGTTGTTGAGCAACGTTCATGTGCATGAGATGCTCCTATGAACGGACGATAAGAGCAAGAGTTCAAAGGAATCCCTCAACCTCATATCGATTTAGGTGGCCTGCTGGCCGAGCTGGTCGAATCAAGGCTTCTTCGAAAAGGGCAAGGACGGGAGTGCTTCAGCCGAGGTTCAAGGCTTCTTGCGCTTCAGGTCCAAGGCTCAAGGAAAAGAGTGTTCAGTAGTAGGGGGCTTGCAGGGATACAGAGTCATGGAAGTAGACTGTGCAGCACAAGTACGTTCACGTTCACGAACCTCCAAGCACACATTACCGCTTCTTTTTGCGCGTGTTGCCCAGGAGGCAAGGCATCGAAAGCGGGACAGTTGGAGAGATCAGGCCGCGCGTGACGAGCCAGCAGCCGTGGCTGTGGTAGAGGCCACGAAAGGAGCAAGCGTCAACGGAGCAGGAGGAGCAAACGGCGAGCAGAGCACGAAGAGCTCCCCCCCGGATCGGCTCCTAACTAGTGCAGCACGCACGATTCCTGTGGGCCTACCGATGGCCACCCCGGCATTGTCAGGAGGCCTTCGACCCATGAACCAGCTCTACACCGCTCCCTACCATTATGTCGTAAATGCAAGGGGCGAGAGGGTCCGCGTGGATGGCCAGAGATACCCAACCGCTACGACCGCAGGTGCCCTTGCTGCCCGTGCCTCCCCTGCCTCACCCACCACAAGCTCCGGAAGAACGTTACCTCCGCTAAATGCCGGGTCTGTGGTGCTGCCGGCTCCGGCCTACCCTGCGCAAGCCCAAGCATCTCCTTCACGACGGCCCTGAGGGCACTGCCATGGAGCGGCCATCGGAGCGACTGGTCGGAAGGCTCTTGCGCGCATTCACAGTGGTAGAGATACTAGACATCATTTCTTTGCCGAAAGGCTCTGAGAGGTTCTGGATTCAGGATATCTGAAACAAGTTGCGAAGTGCCCTCCAGACTGCTCATTCCCTGAAGGTGCACGCTGCCACGGAAGCAGAAGCTTCATCGATTGAAGAATTTCATAAGATCGCCCGGATGAGGGTTGCCCCTTCTTTTCTCATGCGTGATATAGCTATGCCGAAGCTGGACCTCTCTTGCATCGGTTATGGCCAAAGACTGCTGCATGGAGCGTCGGGGCGCAAAACATGTCTATCTGCCGCATGGATGGCAAGCTTGCAGGAAGTAGGTGGCCTTAGCACTAGCCTTGTTTGAAACAACAACTCCGAAAGGTGTCCACAAGTTGGCGGCTTTGCCCGGCTTGATGGCCGCCCGCTGCCCAAGCCTTGCAGAGATCTCTGGCCTTTGCACAGGACCGCAGGGGGATGATGATAGAAGACAAGATACTGTTGCTTCTGGTGATGAAGAAGACGAGGATGCGCCAGTCATGGTACCAGTGATCGTGGCAGGGTGATGTGGACGGGGCTAGTGATGACGAGGATGATGGTGATGATGAGGATGAGGATGATGAGGATGAGGATGATGATGACG